>JAHSQG010000040.1:0-177670 GCA_020631755.1 Colletotrichum sublineola | reverse complement strand
GCCTCGCCGCGCCGTGCCTGGATGCGCAACCTTGGCTCAGGGCCACCCGCCTTGGCTACGCTGCATCCATATCTCAAGCAGGATAGGAATGCGTGGGCATGTAACCATCCCTCCCTGCTCCGCGCGGTGGGGGGGGGGGGGGGGGGTGCCCGCCCCCCCCCGTCCCCTTCGCGGCGGAAATAGAGTTTCTTGACTCGAGCTCTTTAAATTCTGGAGAAGGGTATACAATAAAATAAAATAAAAAGGACAAAAGAAAACAACGCTACCTCCGGTACCGGTTTGAGATTGATGGGGCTATAGATCGACGTTGCTAGCGACCGGCTTCCGTCCGTTATAGTCGAGGAGCCTTGTTTGCCGGGGGAGGGCGCCTCCAATGGGCGTGGGAACGAGAAAAGAAGCTGAAGGGGGGGGGACAGAGCTCGGGAAGGATTGGAGAATGAAGAAGGGCTGCATAGCACTATGTAGAATGGAGTTGCTAAAATTGGTTGATGCTTTACAGAAGAGCCCCCAACATGAAGGACATGCTACTGTCTGTCCACGCCGTGCGTCCATCTTCGACGAGCTGCATTGGCGCGTCGTTTGCATCACCACTGCCGAGGAATCGGAGCCTCACTCTTTCTCGTCATCTCCCCTTCTAACCTCCGACCCTAACTTTGTCCCCATCCCGTCCTTGGGTGTCGCGCCAAGAGCTCCAGCGGGGTCACGTACCTGCGTCGTCCTCGTAATATTATTTCCGAAAGATAACGTTTTGCAGGTTCGGCGATAAGATGGGGGGGCGGGAGGAAATGATCTCCAATCTCGCCAATACAGGGAGCGCGGGGACTCTGGGCGTATGTCTGCTACGTAGTATGCTGCGTACCTAACAAGAGACAGGTTATGTGGAGTTTGTTGATGGGCTAAAGCCTACAGAGTACCGTGTCTACTATCTAAGATATTCATTCTACATACCTACTCAAGTACTGAGTATGCTCTCTCTGCCGAGCATGCGCGAGTAGGGTGCAACCCGGCTTCCACAGTGCCCCCCATGTCTACCTCACCCTTCCCAAAACGGGCAACTTTGTGCAATAATTGGCCACAGTGGTGATGGACAGGGCCGTTCATCTCGTCCTCCCCACCTCGGGAGCACCGTTGACTCGTGCGGCGCCCCTCCGTGGTGGGAAAAAACAAAGGTTAGGGCACCCATCCATCCTATTCTGTCAGAGAGGAGAGAAGGGGGGGAGGGGGGTATTGGCTCTCCGCCACGAGACAACCCTTGCGGTTATTCTACGGTATTGTGATATAATATTGGCAACCTTAGGAAAAGAAGTGAGGCCGTCGACGGGGGGCAGCCTCGCGTTCCCAAGTACGAGTTCTGGGACGCAGCGCTGCCGCCGTCGCCGCTGCAGCCGAGGAACGATGGCGGGAGGAATGCTTGAGGCGTCGCTAGGCGGGCGGGACGGTTTGGCTTTCCCCAATATCTCTCCCCTACGAGACTGGAACGAGGGGTTGTCTGGTGTGTGTTTCTCACTCCCTTTCTCTCGGCAACGTCGCCCATGTCTAGGCTGTCCACCAAGAAATGATGAATCGGACCCTAGACCTCTCTGTAGATCCGGGTCTCGCAGACGCCGTACTGCGTCGTAGATTTTTCGGGGAACGGAGAAGGGGGGCAGTAGGTCTGGAGGCTATCGAGGCATGCCTATTCTATTCCGGGTGGCATGAGACTGCCTAGCTGCTTCGCCTCGACTAGTGGTTTTCGACCTTGTGTTTAGCATGCAGCAGCAGCAGGAGCAACAGCTATCAAGGCAAACGTAAGGCCCCAGAGAGCAACGCATACGCGGCTCGTTGCTCGCTTAGCCCGGCAGTGGTCGCCATCCATACATCCATGCATGAAGGAGGATGCCGGTGTCAGATCACATCACATCGCGTCTGTCAGCCAGTCAGTGTCAAACGTCGTTGTCAGTCAGTAGTAGCATGCTCACACGTTCACGCAGTTCACCGTTCCAGGTTCAACCCGTCCTATAACTCCAACTCTCCAACTCCAACGTCTCCAAAGCCCAGCAACATGAACATGGCCACCATCCCCCCCGCATGTTCCCGTCGCACTCCCCTCCCCCGGGGGCGCTGCTCGCACACCCCCCTCTGTGGCCCTGACGGCGCCGTCACGGTACGGAGGGGGGGGGGGGGGGGGCTGTCAGTGACGGAGCTTGGGCCATAGTACCGTTTCCGGCCCAAACGGCCATTAGCACCACCGTCTAAGACGAGAGAATGGGAACGATAACGGATAGATGCAATAAGCAGAACAAAGCGTGACGATGGCGTTGATTGATATTTCACACGTACCGTCACACCGTAACGACCGCAGCGCTCTGTACCACGATTTCATCTTCCGCAAAAGGCAGAAGTCGAAACTACGTTCGTACTCCGTAGTAAAGTCCCGTTTCCTTCACCTTTGCGGGCTTAATCTAGCACGGGAATCTTTTTAGGAAGGGTTTTTTTTTTATCTTTATTTTTTTCCCGTCTTTTCTTCTTCTTCCCTCAAGAAAAACAGCCAGACCGTTAGTGCCGCACTCATCTGATGTAATAACCCATCATAGCGTTTCAACACCACCGACGGATACCTCCACCGTAGTGCAGACCGGTTCGACGGCGCAATGGGACGGTAGGCACTCGGCTCCCTTTTCCGGAGCCGTCTCGGAGCGGCACGGCATATGGAGGCTTGACATAGGGCCGCTATCTCTATGGTCTGACGTTGAGGGGGGCGTGGGTTTGTATATGTATGTTCGCGTGCCGTACCCGACTATCGCAGCATGTGCCCCAGTCCTAGGACGTTAGAAGACTGAATGTCGTCATTTCGACTGTAGATTTTTTTTCTCTCTCTCGTACTCATCACACGCTGAGATTACATGTGGATGCATCAATGGAGTTTGAAACTCTCCAGGACCCGGGGCAAGGGGACATAGGGAAGCTCAAGGAGTTTGACCAAGGAAGCGGGACCCCCCCCCCCCCCCCCCCCCCGCCTAGGGACGAAAGAGGAAACAAAGATCGTTGTTGGTGGCGGATCTGGCAATTTTCGGGGAGGCGGACAGCGGCGCCGTGACGCATGCATCCTCTGCCTTGGCGGATGATGCTATTCGGAACCACGCCGGGGATCCACTTGCCGCCATCAATCGTAGATTGAGAGCGTCCGCACACGCCTAAATACGTCTGTACCCAGGGAAGAATGCCGGTATCGTTCCCTCGCAAAGTGGCATATCGCCCACACGTGGGGACCTACAGTCCACCTCGCACGAGTCAAGGCCGCTACGGCCTCCAGTTCGCGGCGCCGTCATGTACATCACTTGCGGCAGCCGTCCCGGGGGGGCTCTCATCCGGGAAATGTGTCCCACATCTCTCTCTCTCTCTCTCTCTCTCTCTCTCTCTCTCTCTCTTTTCGTGATATCTCTCGCTCCTGTCCCTGGCCGACGGCTACGTCTCCCGCGTGGCCGGTGCAGCGAGATGGACAAACCAAGATGTCATATCAACGCCTCGACTCATGGAATTGCGGGCCATGTCACCCAGATTCGTGGGTTTACCAAGGCCTTTTTTTTGAGATCTGCTGTGTATTTTGGGGTCTCCCCCCCCCCCCTCCCACCACCACCACCATCCCTCCAGGCTCGGCCCTGGTTTCCGCGCTGGGACAGAGATGCCCACGGCTCAGGCTCCATCAGCTCAACCAGGCCGGCCGTGACAGTGACAAACGGATGCGACGAGGTGTTGTAACCGAACAGTTGACGCGTGTCTCACGAACCTGGCGGCCCCCAAGGGGTTCTAGGCCGGGCCGACGGAGACTTCTTTGCGCAGAATGATGTCAGATTTACGGTGGACCCAGATCGGCCCCGGGGGGGCCCCTCTTACCTCACTTTTTTTTTCTTCTTTTTAGCCCTTTCTGCGTTAATCTCCTCCACCTGTTGCAATCATTGCCGGCCTTGGTTTTTGTCTTCCTGCCCCTCACCCCCCCAGGCATTCCGGAAAAGACCGGGCCTTGGTCTAGTGCTCCTAATTAGAGTGTGGTTCTGCCGTCCACCTGTCACTGTCCCGAGTGTTTCGAAGACGGAACAGTGGGGGTTGGGGATGGGGGCGACGGAGGTAGAGTTTCCAAGTGTGGCATCTGCGTCCGTACAAACCTAAACGCTGCCGAAAGAAGCTCGAGGGGGGCCTGACGGTCTAGACCCGTCTGCTGTCTGGTCTGATCTTGGTGTTCACCGCTCGTGGAAGCTCTAGGGTTGACGGGACGGTGACTGCGTTACCGAGTACAGTAACCGATCCGTGTTGCAAGAGACGGTGATGTGGGCGATGACAAACCTTGGGGGCATAGCTTCACCCTGCGTTTATCGTATTCGGCACCGCACTGCCTACCAAGCCGGGCTTTGTGTTGATGCTTGGAGCCATCTGCCGGCAGCTCAGGGCCTCGGCACCGGCGGGGGGGGGCCTCGTCGTCGGCGTCGAGAGTTCAGGCGGTGCCTCTTCCCAAGGCCCATGGGAGACCCAACGGCGACGGTGTCACGCTGGCTCGTCATGAGGGCGGAAGAAGTGGCCGTGGAGGGCGCGGCGACGACCTAGTGCGCTGGGTTTGGCTAGAACGGGAGAGCCAATACCACGAGTACGGGTTGCGAATAGCTTCACGTCTCGTTGTACATGTCTGCGGCGATCAGCGTGCGTCTAAGGCCGCACCGCGCTGCACCGGTCGAGGCCTGAAGCGTCTCCACTCGCCCCGGCCGAGGCATCGTCTCGCAGGCGTCGAGTCCGAGGGACAAACTCAACCCAACCCGTCGGGATCACGGCATGTCCTGTTGTCCAAAGGACGCCCGCCTCCATCTGCCTGCACACCCGCATAAGGAGAGTTTTGCAATTTGATCTGCGCCTCCCACAAACTCAAACAAACCTTGGATGGCTTTGGAGCCGCCCAACGAGGCCGCACTCAAATCTCTACGGCCCCTCTCTGCCTTGCCCACTCTCCTGTTGCATCCTCTACTCGTTTGTGCGTCTATGTGTTGTGGTACGGCACGTCTTAGACATAGTTCAGTGATGTGACGTGCGTTTGCTGTCATGAGCACAATAGGATGCCGCTATCCCCAACTCCTTCTGCCCCAGGGCCCAATCTCGCTCCCCCATCCCTGTCTAGTTGCGTTGCGCCTCGACCTGTCAACCAGGCTGTTTCGACAGGCAATCCAAGACAGGAACCACCTAATAGACTCGGGCAGCAGCAGGCTGCTAGTACAGTGGTTCGCTCCAAGACACACCTCGCACTACGAAGAGGGAGGGGGGAACCGCTAACAGAACAAGCACGGCATTTCGTCATCAGGGGTCCCATCTGGCGTCATAGGGGG
This sequence comes from Colletotrichum sublineola, assembly GCA_020631755.1. Classification (NCBI taxonomy): domain Eukaryota; kingdom Fungi; phylum Ascomycota; class Sordariomycetes; order Glomerellales; family Glomerellaceae; genus Colletotrichum; species Colletotrichum sublineola. The sequence continues at coordinate 172,325 of JAHSQG010000040.1, read as the reverse complement.
GTTACGCAGACGCGCAGACGACATCAATGGCGCTGGCCGCGCTAACTGCCGCAGCGCCGCGGTTCTTCGCTGCCCTACCGCTCCAAGACATGTCGTGCCTTGGTCTGAGGACGTCCGCAACTGGATTGTCACCATGGATTACGTGCGCCCGCACAAAATAAGGATGTCTTGGCTTTCTAGGCCGTCGTAAGGGAGGGGGGGGGGGGGGGGGTCTTGAACACAGGATATAGCGTTGGGTGTGGGAGTGTGCATCTCGTCGAGACAGGTGTTTACTCAGAACGGAACCGTCTCTCGCTACGTATTCGCATACCAGACTGGCCAGCAAAAGAAAAACAGGTCCCCTATCGTCGTTCGGTGGCAGGGTCTTACGGAAGGGAAGGGGGGGGGGGGGGGGGGGGAGGGGACCCTGATGCTTTTCTTAGATCCTTGGTTTCCAGACATCTTGAGGATTGTAAGTTGCAGGAGACGGTCTTGGTTCACGACCAAATGCAGTCGACTTAGCATACGTCGCCGTCCCCTGACGCACTGCAAATCCCTTCGAAAACCAGGCAAGCTTGGCTCAAGAGCCGGGGGATCGTAGAGGGGGAGGGGTGGTGACGGGCCACTGGGTGAGGTGAGTCTGTCCCAAGCAGATCCAGGTGCGGAACCTGACCTCATTGTGCATTAAACCGATCCAACCGTTACGCTCGTCCGTTTCCTCCCCCGCCCTGTCTCCCCTTCTAGCCAGGTTTCTGTCCTTGCGCAGCACAAATCACAAATGCACGCGCACACACACACACGCCCCTCCCCAGATCTTGTTCCCCATGAACTGGGAAAAAATCAGGAGCTTGGGGAAAATGGAGGGTCCCAAAAACGTAAAAATCAGGCGACGGGGGTGGGTAGTTGCGAGGGCGGGGGAGAGGGAATGGAGGCGTGTCGCTGGTTATTGCATACACCGCCATGTAGTAGACGGGATACACGAGCACGCCTCGAATTTGCAAATTCTCGCGAATGCCTTCTAGGGATACACCAGGTTCTAGACCCGAGTCCACGACGAGGGGTGTGAACACATGTGCACGGAGGGGCAGAAGGACGGATGCTTGACCTCGACGTGTGCTCAACCAGAGTCGAAGTCCGATGCGGCGCAACTCTCCACCTCCCCCCTCGATCGCGAGCTGCCGGGTTTCGCCCGTTGAACCCCCCCCTCCTCTCCGACCTCCCGACGATCCTACGGGATGAGAAACACATGGAGAATACATTGAGACCTGCCTCTGGGATGGTGAGAAACGGGCCCTTTGCGCCCGCCAGACTCACTCGCCTTGGCTCATGTTTTGTACGGCTCGCGCCCTCTCCTCACGCCCTTCCCTTTTTTTTTTTTTTTTTTCAGGGCTTCCTCGCCTCACCACAGGCGCAACCCCAGAAGCATAGCCCCGGGTGTGAATAGGCAGAAAGGCCGGGTGGCCGGGGGCAGCTCATCCTCCTCCTGCGGCTGTTTTCCAAGTTCCAGCCTGTAGTAAGCCCTTGGCACAACCAAGGCTGGGTGGAATGGGAGAAGGGTCTAGACCTGTCGACCGACCACCAGGGGGGTTCAGAACCAGGGCACAAGGTCTAGACTGGTCGACGCACCAGGGGACAGCTGCGTCGCATTAAGGTTGTTCTACATAGACATAGTCCGTTCATGGAGGTGCGGGAGAGAGCCCAGGGAAAAGGGGACTGATTATGATTGCCCTTGATCGACCAACGTATCCAAATCGCAAACACGCACAAACATACATACACGATTTACATGCACGCACATCGCATGCATGGACATCGATCGTATCAGTGGGCAGGCGCATTTTCGAGTCGATTCCATCAAACCCTTTTCTGTAGTGAAGGGTCTTGAACCCCCCTGCGCCGAGAATGCCTGCAGCTTTCTGACATGTGGTGGTTCCTGACACGAGAGACCCTGGACGACGCCGGGTGAAGGTGACCGACGCCGCTGTGGGAACTGCTTCTCTGCCAGTCTTCCAGGTCCGGAACCAACGGCTGCACCGCCGAGTCAAACGGCACGAACAAGCCCGATTCCACCGCATCTCATCCTTCAACCGCCCATCGTGAGGGAGGCCTCCCCTTGTAAGTGAGGGCATGGACGGGAGATGGGACGAAAGTGCAAGGGAAAGAAGGAAAGAAAAAAAAAAAAAGGTCCCAGCGTGCAGGGGAGGAATGATGCAAAAAGCTGATCACACGTCTCTCATTCCAGGCAAAAAAGAAAACCAAACCCGCATCGTGGTCACACGTCCCTCTGGTTGGGCGTCAAGAAACGGCTGTGCCCGTCCGCGTGAGGGTGGCAGAGACAAAGCTCGACACTCTCCTTCAAAACTGCTTGTCAACTTCGTGACAAACGCCGGGGGGTTGCCCGTCTCGACGACACGGACAAGATTTAGGCAGAAAACAGCCGCCACGTCTCGGGCCCTTTTTCCCGCCCTTTCTCGTGATCCCCTCCCATTTCCGTTTCTCGCACATCAACAAACAGTCAATCACGCAAGACTTACACGCCCCCTCCCCCTCCTGTCCCCCTCTCCTCCCCCCCTATCTTGCCGTCTTCTCTGCCCTAACCCAGCTCCAAACATCACGAAAGGCACTATACCCTGTCCCGACCACTTTTGACCTTGGGCTCCTCGCAAGAGAACCCAAATACCCCACGGGCTGCCGAGGGGTCCGGGCTCTCCCTCCCGGTCAAGACAGACTATCAAACAAACAACACGCCCCCCCCCCCCCCTCCCCTGCCTCCAAGGTCTAGAACGGTCTCGTCTTGTTTCCCTTTGTCTCCCACCGTCCGAGGATCAGAAACGAGCCGCAGAAGCAGTAACAGCAGTAATAGCAAAGTAGGAAAGCCACAAAACCGACGGGGGGCTACCGTTGCCCAAGCTTCTTCCCTAACCACCCTCCCGACCTCACGCGAGATGCCCAGATCTTCGTTAACAAGCATCGCGGCTGAGCCCGCGCCAAGTCCCCTCCGATCGTGAAACTCCCCAAGCCCGTCGTGATACATACTTACATACTCACACCCTCGCGAACACATCACATGCCCCCCCCCTCCCCTCGAACCTGAGTCTTTTCACCCCGGGTGAAAAGCGAAGAGCGAAAAAAAAAAAAAAAAATTTACCTTGTGGAGGGAAGAGGGGGTACGGGCGAAGCGGGAAGTCGAAACGCACCACGGGATGACAAAACAGTAAAAAAAAAAAAAAAGAGACGCCGGGACACCCGAGGAAGAGAGCGGAGACCTGTCACGGATGGCACGGGAGACCGGTTAATTAGAATTTTTTAATCTTCTCCTCTCACCCTCAAGGAGTTCTGATGAATTTGTTTTTCCATTTATTTTGGTTAAAAAAAAAACAAAAAAACTCCCACACTCTCTCTCCTCCGTATGTCGTGCCGACGGTGCCGACGGAGTCTCGGCCGCTTTCCACCCTCTATTTTCCGTCTTTCCGTGCGAAGAGAGACACGAGACGAGACGAGACAGGCAGAACATACGGCGGACGGGGCGGGTACGCCTCGGCCTCTTGGCGCAAAAAGTTCTCGTTTTCCGAAACACACACACACACACACACACACGTGGAAACGCCGGCAGTACTTTGGCAGAGGGAGTGACCGGAGGAGGAGGAGGGGGCAGGGGGATGGGATATCATGTGTTGGGATGACTTTCGGCGAGAAACCAACACTAAGCAATACACATAAACACAGCCTCGGAATTCTCTCCGCCCAAAGAGAGAAATAAATTTCAAAAGGAAAAAAAAAAAGTCCGTCGCATCCCGTCCGACCCAACAAAGATACAGAAAAAAAAAGGGGGGGAAACCAAGACGCCGATATATCTCCAAAGGCCCGTGTTCATCAACCAGTTTTCGCTCTCAGAGGGGAATGGATGCTCTTGTGAGAGACACATGCTTCCCGTTATACAACGCCTCTTCCCATCCATCCCTTTTGTCATCTTTCACACCCCGGCAGCGTTCCGGGGGGGGCGGGTCCAGACCGCCCTGCAACACTGTCCCTTTCACCAAGCCACACATCATTAGTCAGGCAGCCCCCTTTCTGTCAGCCTTTCCCCTCGGTCCCTCACCGAGCTTACTGATACAGCTTCCGAGCTGAAAAGCTTGGCTTCCGAGGCCGGCGGCCCTTTCTCTTATGCCAGAGCCAAGTCCAACTAGTCACGTTTCAACCACTCTCGTGATATTGGAGCTGTTGCTATAACCACCGCTCTTGGGCGCCGGGTATGGGTCATACTCGGCTCACCCCTCCATTTTGACATCCGTCCCCTTGCCAAGGTTCTTCAGGAGGTAACTGCGCTTGAAGTATTCGTTGGGGTGGACAATGGTCTCGAGCTGTGCCGACGTGAAAACGCCCTCGTCCTTTGCCTTTTTGAGTTCCTGCTTGTGGAGGTGCTCGAACACACTGGAGAAATGTCAGTCAGTCAGTCAGTCAGAGTACAACTCCCAGAGGCGGCCGGCCGTAGCGCAGGGTTGACTGGCCGCCCTGGACAAAACGGAGCCTGGGGACATACCGATTGCACGCCATGTGGAACTTTTGGTTGTCCTTGTCCTCCTTGACCCCATTCAGCGTGGCTCGATCGCTCACCCCCATGCTCTGGACCAGAGTGGTCAGGTTCTCGAGGTTGAAGTGGCGGTAAGGGCAACCGTGGGCCTCACCGGGGCCGGGAGGGTGCTCTGTCAGGATCTTTTGGCAGCTAAAGGGGCTGTAGCCGCCGCTGCGCCGGTTCGTGTCGCCTCCAACGTCGCCGTAAGTGTGGCGCACGTTGTAGCGGTACTCCTTGTTGAAGGTATCGTCGGTGATGTTGCGGAACGCTTGCCTCCAGAAGACGAGGCACTCCTCGAGGTTCAAGCCTATGCCCTTGAGGAAGAGGGTGTATTGCAGGCGACCAAAATGCTTCAAGTGGGCGTCGCGGCGTAGCGAGCGGTGAAGGTGCGACATGCAGGCGGGGAAGTGTTGGGCGAGGTTGTCGATGTTGCGGGCCGTGATCTCGGCGCCGGGCGGCGCGGCCGTGTTGGAGCTGTAGGAGCTGTCGGGGGTGATGAAGTTCTTGGAGAGGTGATCGAGAATAGGGGTGAGGCGGTCGTCCTCGTCGAGGCGAGGGAGGGCTCGCGCCGTGAGCTGGAGGGCCGGCCTGTCAGTGGCTGCGCATTGCTTTTCGACGACGACGGGGGGGGGGGGGGGGGGGGTCGGCCTTACCTCTAGCTGCCTCTCCAGCCGCGAGACGAATTCGCCAATAACCATGCTAGCCTGTTCTCTTCCTGGAACAAAAGCCTTGCCGGCCTTCAAAAACACCTTGCGCTGCTCTACAAGTTCCGGGACGCGGTCCCAGTCGACCTTGAACCATGTGTCGTCCTCGGTCGAGGCTGTCTTGCCCCAGCCGCGCGACATGGCGGCCAGCTCGGGTGCATACTCGCGCTTCTCGTCATCCGTTACGGCTTCCCACCAGTCAAGGTCGAGGCTGCTGATGAAGGCGGATCGTTCGTTGTGGTCGTCGGTGTTGAGCCGTAGGCGGAAGAGCATAGTCTCGACGCGGGTGAAGCGACGGCGGAGATCCTCAGTCCGGGCAAAGGCCAGGCGCAGGATGAAGTGGCTGTAGTGGTCTTTCTGGCGCTGGGCGAAGAGTTTGGGCGAGTGGGAGCTGTTGGACTCGAGGGGCAGGTACTTGTCGAGGAGCGGCTTCATGTGATTTGCGACCTCTTGCGGGGTCTTGTTGCGGAACGCGCATGCTTCCAGCTCGGCGAGGACTGGACGGCGCGCATTAGTTAGTGACGAGCCGGAGGGCAAACCGCAGAAGGGGACGAGAAGCGAGGCTTCGTGGACTTACTCCGCAGCCGGTCAATAGCCCACTGCTCAAACTGCTCGAGGGTGATGTCGGCGGTGGGCGCGTCGGTGTAGAAGTTGAGTCGGTGGGGGTATTCGGCCTCCTTGTAGAGGGGGGAGGCAAACTGCTTCTTGCGGTGGTCGACAACATTGCGCCTTTTGGGGTCGATGCGATTGTAGTCGTGCCGCAACATAATGGCCTCTTGTGACTATGTGTGTGTATGTGTGTGTCGAGGATTTATTTGTATGTGTGTTCGGTGGGCTGAGAGTGCGTGTTGAGATGCAAATTGCATGCCTCTACAGACAAGGCGTTAGCGGCGGGGAGACGCGTCTAGTCGCGTCGCGGGGGGGACATTTTCAATTAACGGGCGTTGACCAATGGCAGCGACCGATGGTAAGGGGAGTGGGGTCACAGTGCCATCGGAAAGGATCATACTCAACACTGTGCTTACCTCATCCACTATGGCTAATGGCTATGGCACTGTCACTCCGTGTTGTTCACTAATACCTACCTATCCAGGTCATTCCTACCTGGTAGATAGGTATCGTGGCCTTCTCACCATCGCGCCATCACGTCTCTCTCCATCTTTCTCACTCCGGACTATTCAATGCTCTTCTATCAGCGGCAAGTGTTGAGTCTCCATCTGCCTCTAGTGCAGGTCCCGTGGCCGAGTCTTACCGCTCATCACACAACAGCCCTCAGCTTCGGCTGCACCGTTCTTGCATGTGCGTGCGCAGGGTTCCTAATCGGTATGAATGAAGCAGGTCAACATCATTGTCACCACCAACAACAAATCCATACATCCCGAATGAAAGCAATCACCTCCCGCCGCAGCATTCCTGCGCCGCATCACGCTTCCCGTCGGGCATAGCGTCTCGTCGTATATCAACTACCCCAATCAGGCTGCCCAACCATGTCGAGGCCGGCGTCCCCCCGCGTGACCTGCCTCCGATTCCTAAATTCGGGACCCACCACACACATCCCCACCCCTCCGCCGTTGCCTGTCAGCCTCCATGTTCCTTCATCAACTTCAATCTTCCCAGCTTTACAGCGCTCGCGTTCTCTAAAGTCTCTCTCCTCAATCACAAATGTTTCGCTTCTCTCCTATCTCACCCATTAGTTTGGCGTGAGACCCATCCCGGCCTTCGAATCCCCCGGCCAATGCCCGTGAACCCCCCAAGATGGCCCCCTTGTCATCCCTCGGCCTCAACCTACGCCTCGCTGATATCGACGAGAACCTCAAGTCTCACCCGGCCGCCCTGTCGTGGCCCAACTCGACATTTTGCCGGAGTGCCGCTTCCACCAGCCACGACTTCCTTGACGATGCACCCTGTTTTGCCTATACTGAAGTGTTTGAAAGGTACGCTAACCGTTCCTTCCATAAGTCTTATTGAAACGCCCTGTATGCGATCGCATATTGTCAGTTCTGCTGTTCAATATACTCGTTTCGCGCACTGAGTATATCCATTGAGCATAATACTGGTGCTGTGGCGCTTGCCTGGGCAACTTGGCTAATGCTCTATTCAATTACAGCGGCGATGTTTTCCAAGCCGTGTCACCTGGCTCGGGCGTCTACCTGCCCCTTCACTCATCGCCTGGCCCTCTGCCGGCATTCTCCGTTTCCAAGTGTCGCTCTTCCAAGACGATTGGGGTCGAGATTCGGAGCTTGACCCTGTTACAGACGCTCGCCATCGCCATGCCTTCGCCTTTTGATTTTCCCACGATTCTCTCCAACTACGCCAAGCTCAAGTCTCACCTACACCACCTTGAAACTATTTCACCTTCACACTCCGCCACAGTTGAGCTGCGGCTGCTCGTCGTCGATCTCCTCCTCGACAGGGCACTGTATGCAGGCATCGGCACCGAGACGTACCGGTCCAACGGCAACTTGTCCCTCGGTCAGTTGCACGACATGCACCAACGGAGTGTCGATGCTGGCCTCGACGACCTGGACGCTTGTTTCTCCCTCGGTCTTCTCCCCGACGTGATGGACGACGCCTATCTCGAAGCTCTGGCTGCCAAGTTTACAGAGCTCTCTCTCGCCGGAGACATGACTGCCCTGTATAACCTCTGCGAGCCCGTCGTCCGCTCCGGCGAGGTTGAGTGGGAGATGAACACTGACCTGCTCCTCGAACTCCTCGACCGGGGTCTGCTAGACATTTACCGTTATGTCCTCGACCTCGCTTCGCGAACGAGAGACAGGTCTTCGGGCCAGACGGCGTCGTTCCTCCGTGAAATCACGCATGATCCGCTCCACGTCGCCATCCGCCTCGGCCATGTTCAGCAAGTGGACAGTCTTCTCCAACAGGGGACGTCGTTTCTCGGAGTTCACCATAGCGACTTGACGGAAGGCAGCGCAAAACACGTTGTCCTAACGCCTCTTTCTGCCGCCGTCTATTGGCGGCAACCTCGCATTGTCCGGGCGATCCTCTCCAAAAATATCTTTGCGGACGGGATGAAGGAAGCAGTTGCTATGGCGGTGTCAGACGGAGACGACGAGATCATGCAAATTCTGTTTTCTTTCGGAGTTATGGACGTGTCAGGAACTCCAGTGTCAGATAACCCATTCGAGTCCTTTGCGGAACTCGGCCTCCTGAATCAGGTCGGAGGCGGAGGAGTACCTTTAGTACCCCCAGGTGTGGAAATTGCCGTCGACTTCGAAGACTGCCAGCATCCGCTCAACAACGACAAGCCAGGCCCGTCGGTTGCCATCCAAGAAACGAATCGTCAGGAACGAGACCGGGCAGCAACCAATATGCCCAAGGAGTCGATTCGGCGCAAACCCTGGCGGCATCGCCGTCGGGTCCTGGGTCAGACTCTGGTCTTGCACATGCGTGCGTTATGTTGTCAGCTTCGAGACGTCTGCATCTGCTCGGACCACTTGGAGGTGCGAGATGTCGCTAGCAAATTCGCCTTCGCTGACAGTGTTTGGGGCCGTGGCCTTAAGGCATTCCGTGGGCTGATGCAAGACAGCCCGCCTTCGACGCTACTGGAGGTTGTCGACTCTCTTGTCGTGGCCAACGCCATCTACCTAGCCCTCTTTACAAACGACGACGAGACAACATCCTCGCAGTAAGTCTACATTCGCCCTCAAGAAGATAAGGGCAACCAGGGAAACCACATTCTTGGTCCGCCCACGTTCACTAACTAATCTGATACCGGCACAGGTTCGTCAACGACCTCGACCGCTGGCGCTCAGCCCTGCCAGCCTCGTCGCAGTGCCTCTTTGACGATGTAGCACTCAGAATGTGGGCGTACACTCCATCGGGTGCCGCGGCTTCGGAGGCGGATCCCGACAACGTCTTTCACTTTCAAGACTTGGTTCGGAGCCTGACAAGTCTCGAGAAGCGCAAGGAAACCGTGCCATCGAGGATGTCCAGCCTTGGGAATAGCCTTGCAGCCTGTCAGAGAGCATTTGAGGACCAGGACACTGAACCAGGGCTCAGCCAGGGCCAGGCGATTCCTGACCGCTCACAGCCGTGTCAAAGTTCGTATGGGAGTTTGTCGACCCAGCGGGACGACTTTGTATGGGCCGAGTTTCTGCACATGGAGCAATTTGAGGACATGGGTTCGGGACAGAAGGGGTCGTCGCTGGCGAAGGGCGGAGGCTGGGACGACGTGATTCCGGCGACGATGGTGCTGCTCGTTTCGGTTGCATTTTCCGTCGTACTGGCACTGATTTTGCGTATGCGTAAGCCTATTGATGAGACGTCGAAACAGTCGATAGCTGACACTCGGCCAGATGTACACTCTACCCCGGGGAAACCCGTGCTTGACGTCTTTACGTCGACACCGGTAGGATACGCCCGGTGCTGTGCGCTCCTCGCGGCCTACCTCACGATGCACGGCGTCTCGATCCGTTCTCGTCACGATGTCACGAATGTCACGATGCCGTCGCTCACCCCGCAATCGCCTACGTACGGGTCGAACGCATGCATCACTCCGTCCAGCAGTTTCTCGTCCCTCAACACGCTGGGCGTGTGCCGCAACGGATCGTCCTCGAGTATCAGGTAAGCCAATCGCTCAAAGCTTCCCCCCCCCCCCCCCCCCTGGAGGGCATTGACTGAACTCTCGCCTGTAGCAGCACAGAGAATGCCAGCGCAGGGTGGGCGTCCTCAGGTACGGCGTTGCGCGACCAGCATCACCGGCAGCAACAGCGAGGGGAGAGACTGCCGTGCCTTACGCCGCGGTGCGCCAAGACGTTCTCGAGCGTCAGCAACCGCAACAAGCACCTCCGCGAGGGGTGCGCATTCACGAGAGAGAGGCGACAAGGGTACCAGTGCAGGAACGGGCCCTGCGCGAAAGTGCTGACAACCAAGTGGTACCGCGACACCCATGAGAGGGAGCGGTGTCGTTTCAGGCGGGACGGATAGGGGGATGGATGGACGGATGGACGGATGGATGACGGGGCGGACTGTCGCAGGGCGCGGGCCATTGCACGTGCGCCGGGATGGCGTGGCGCCCCCGGCATATCCACACATGGTAGGACTTCATATATCTAGAAGTGGCTGGATCGTCTTACAGTGGCTGGATAGTGTTAGATGGGTATCACGGTGTCGGAAGACGACGCCACGTTGGATGCATTAAGGCTGCTGTATCCGAGGCGTCGCACGCCTCTTTGTGCGCCTCTCGTGGTCTGGCGCTGTGCTGTTTAGACGGGGACTCGGCGAGGAAATGGAGGCAGCAGAAAAAAAAAAGAAAAAGAAAAAAAGAACAAAAAGAAGAAGAAGAAACAAAATAGATGAAAACAGGGGGATTGCGGCACAGCGCCAGATGTTGTGCATTTCCCCCTTTCCCCTTATCGGTGCCGAGCGCCCAAGTACCGGGTGGGCGGTACCGCACCAAGGGTTAAAGTGCCTACCTACCTACATACCTAGGTACCTAGATAGGTGCAGTAGGTACCTCACCTATAGGCGCAAGCGGCCGTTGTTTCCAACCGACCATCAATGGACGCACAATATCACCAATCTGGTGGCGAGGATGTCTGTTTGTCACCATCACCAACAGCAGTTGAATCATTCAAGTCCTTCCTTGGTTGGACTGAGGAGCCGCCTTGAATACGCACGCCCCTCAGTGCAAGTTAAAAGGCGAGACGGGTCTGGTTGTGTTCGCTACGGGGTGTTTTGGTGGCGCAGCCATGACACACGAGGGTGGTTGCACCGCACCTCCTGGATGCCCCCCTGAAAGAAGAAGAAAAAAAGAACAAAAAGAAGAAGGAGAAGAAGGGGAGGAGGTGGAACTGGGGTCGATTTCGATCTCCCATCTGCCACATCTTATCTCGGGCCGTTGGAAATGCTGGTGGGCGGGCGATGCTCAACGCCGCGCTGCGCATGGCTCGCTGGCGCACAGCAAAAAATAGCCTTAGCACCAACGGTCGTGGTTTTGCGTGCGATGCGGTGGTTGTAGGTGGGCGTGTCGCTTCGACCATTTTTTTCCTCGCAAAGGGGCATTTGGGAGCCTCTCTCTCTGGTTCTAAAAATGAGAAACTTGTCTCTTCCTCCATCAACGCACGGCACAGAGCTTATCCCCCCGTGGCAACGGGGGGATAGCGACGCAAGGGCATTTGGCTAGGTAAACAAGCACACTGGCAACATGCATGGCTGTTGACGATCCTTCCCGCGAAATCCTCCGAGTACCTAAAGGTAGTTAACAGCATGTCGTCCCCCTTGCCCCGTTGGTCCCATCTGCCATCCCCGTCCCCAGCCCTTGGGGGTTTTCAAAAGCCAGATCAGAGTCCAGGGTAGCCAGGCGAGGGTTTTCTCACCCCCTTCTCTTCGCGACGATGACAACTCACCTCCTTGCCGCCGTCCTCCTGCTGTGCGGCGGTTTTCTCTACCTCCCGACGTGCGCCCGCGCCGAGGACCGCTTCCGGAGCCCGCCAAAACCTGGCCCCACGGGAGACTACCGAGACAACCCGGTCTACGCCCTCGGTGACAGCATCGACCTGCAGTGGGACACCAGCCTCGAGTCGGCGGACCTGGTACTGTGGCAGGAGCAGACGTACGGGGACGCGCCGCCGGCCAGCGTGACGCTTGCTGGTGAGTTTTTTTCCCCCCTCCCTTCATTATGCCCACGAAAGCGGGTGTAGGGAATGACATGGAGGAATTTCGCTGATGATCGTCTATTGAAATGGAAAAGCCAACGCAAAGGCCAAGACGCTGGTGTGGACCGTGGGCTACGCCGGGTTCCCTGCGTACCACGACCCGGGCCTGAGCCCGGTATACTATCTCGAGCTGTCCAAGGCAGGGGAGACGGCAGCGGCGGCAGGTGTGAGGTCGCACTACTTCAATATCACGGCGTCGACCGGGCGCACGACGGCGACGACGGCCCGTTTGAGTAGGCCGTTGTCAGCAGTGGCAGCGGAGACGAAAACAAGGGCAGCAACAACAACCATCACAATAACAACAAACACGACGACAACGGCGACGACAAGCACAGGTTCGTCAGCGACAGCGGACGCCCAGGCCACGGCGACGACCATCGCGCCCGACCCCGAAGACGATACGGGGACGGCTCCCCCGACGCCGACGCCGACGCCGACAGCAGACGGCTCTGGCGCGCAGCCGCAGCCGCAGCCGCAGTCTACCACATCCGCCGGCGGTGGCAGGCTGTCCGGCGGGGCGGTCGCAGGGCTAGCCGTCTGCGCGACGCTCGGCGGGCTCGCGCTGCTGGGGGCGGCGGCGTGGGCGGTGCGTAGACGGGTGTGGCGGGCGGGCGGGGGCGGGGTGGCGCACACTCAGGGCGACATCTTCATCTACGCGGAGCAGCAGCTGCGGGAGAACGGGGCGGTGGGGTGGGGGTCACCGCCGTCGCCGCTGCGGCGTAAGGTGCAGCTGCCGGCGGAGGAGAGCCGGGAGGCGTTGGGGTTCGAGCTGGACGACGGGGCGGCGGAGAATGCGGACTGGGCGGCGTGGGGGGGTGGCGGCGGCGCTGGACCGGGCGGCGGCCGCAGGCTGTGGGAGCCAGAGCACGCGGTCGTCGTCGGGGTGGAGGTCGCAGGAGGCGCGGTCGTGGGCTTGAGAGGGGGAGAGATTTGAGGATATTACAATACTAATTACTGCGTAGACGAGGGGTGGGGGGATCTGGAGATATGAAAAGACAGCCTTGGGATAGATAGATGGTGCAATATGCAATATACCCTTCCGTTCGCCAACAAGACTGGACTGCGCCAGGCAGAGCTAGCTAGCTCCTCGATGCCCAAAATCATGACTGCACGCGTGCGTATCGGTCATGAGCATGAAGATCCCACCCCCCCCCTCTTCTCCTGGATACCTACCTGTATGTGTAGTCCACCCAGCGTCGACGCGATAAGGGTTGCTGACTCGCGACAGTGCGGTTGATGAGCGTTCACAAGTCTTTCGAACCCCATCTGCCTCTACCACGACCGTGCCGCATAGATAAGAAGAGAGAGAGAAAAGGGGAAAAAAGAGAGACGCTTTCGTCGATCAGACGAAAAGCCCGCCCCACCCCTTCTCTCGCGGTCGCAAATTTTCATCTCTCTTCAGGTGCCTAATTCCCCGCATGGACAGATAAGATGGATGATTGTGAGGGTAGATAATACACCGCAGACGGCATCCGCGAGTCGTGAACGGGGGGAGGAGAGTGGTCAAAGTCTCGGAAACCTCGTCCAGGTCCTACGGATGGATACTTGTAGTGTGTGAGCCCCTCACACATCTCGATCCCATCAAGGGAAAATTGAAATTGGTCTTGGCCCCTCCCCGCCTCCATTGCTACCACCGCCACGGTTGCCACCAACAAGACCAACAAGGGCCCCCCCTGGCCCTGGGAGGAGAAGACTGGGGGCCAGATTACCTCGCTACCGAGGCGGAAGCCTAACGGCAGTTCCCCCCTTCCCCCTTCAACAATGATCTACACGCACTATGTCAAGCCGGCGCCGGCACTTGGGGAGTGCTACTGCTGCGCTTTGGCACATACTGGTCGGAGATGGACATGAAGACCGACGAAAGGGAAAGAGAGAGACCAAAAGGGGAGGGGGGGGGGGGGGGGGGGGGGGGGGGGGGGGAGAGAGAGAGAGAAAGAGAGAGACACGGAAGACACTGAACGAGGGAGAAAAAGAAACGCGCGGGTACCGTCTCCATGGCTACGGAAACATACAATCAATGTGCGATGTACATGCTCGCACGCGAGCGGGCGCGGCATTTCTGGGATTCCAAGGGCCCCTCCCCTCCCTCCTCGGACGGCAGTGGGAGAGCCCTTGCAAATGCAATGCATGCAAACGGCGCCCAACCACACATCTGGGAACCGCAAGCAAGGCCCTCTTTCTTTGTTTTTCTTCAATTTTGTTTTTGCTTTTGCCCCTCCCCTTTTCTCTCTCTTTTTTTCTTCATTTTTTCTTATCTCCTCCTCCCCAGTATCCAATGAGGAGGGGATACCTGCTGCAAACAGCGCCAACTGTTCTGTCAGAGTTCGTTCCATCAGGGTTCCAGCCCGACCCACGGGGCTACGAAGGGGGAGGAATGATGGGGAGGGCCCTCAGCTGGCACTCTAGCCAGCATGATGTACCTATACCATACATCAAGTACCTTTCGCACATGAGATCGTGCAGCAGTACCTTGCCATCCCGCCCAGCCATGTGGACATACTTTGAACTCTCAGCACACGGTACCTACAGACTACCTATTCCCGTGGGTAGGGAACAAAGGGGACGATCCCCTGGAAGCGTCCCATGTGCCCGGAACCGCTTACACTACATTTACCAACAGCACATAGTAAAAGCCCAAGCTCCCCACATACACCCCCCCCCCCCCTCGACGAGATTCATTTTTGCCGCCAGATCATCACATCTCACCATTTCAACTTCCTTCATCCTCGCTTGAAATCCCGACTGACAAGCCTTCCAACCCCCTCCCCCCTTCGGTCGACGGCGCGGGGAAAGCGCTCTTCTGCACACATGTCTGACGACGGACCTGCAGACGAAGATGACGCCACCTTGCGTGCGCACCACCACCAACACCACCAACACCAATACCAATACCAACATTACCAACAGCCGTCCGACCCTCCCATCCTGCCCCCAAATGCCCCTGCCGTGCTGCCGCCGCCCGCCGCCTCGCGTCCCACAGACGACGTGCTCTTCCCCTTCCGCCTCGCCGATCTCCGCCTGTTGGCCGACCAGAGCCCGCCCGCCGACCTTGAGGCCCTCGACGACCCCGGCTGGGATGTGCACCGCGACGACCACCACCCCGGCACCGACAACGACGCCGATGCCGATGCCGCCGCCGCTGTCGCCGATGACGCCCGATCCGACAACCAATCCGACCGGCCTTCCATCGATGCCACCGAGGCCGGCATGACTGTCGACCGCGTCGCCGCAAACGACGCCGCATCCCTTGTTTCAATTGACGACATTGTACGATTCTGCCTCAACTCCCTCTCTCCCTGTCATCCTGCGCTGACAACAGGCTGATTTCCCCTCTTTTCTTTAGTCCATTGCAGGAGGTCAAGCACCCTCGTTGTGGTCCCTAGAGACCAGCGACTACGAGAATGGCTTCCAGGAGAGACACGGGCGGACATACCACCCGCTAGGTGCGTCCATGATGGGATGGGGACCGGTGCCTCGGTGCAGTCGCCGTCTTTTCTTTGCTGACTTGGACCGCTTCTTCTTTTCGTATTAGAGGAGTACATTCTCCCCAACGACACCGTACGTCTGTCTGTCTCGTCCAACCTCCCGTCGTTTTTTGTTCTTTGGTTTTTTTTTTTTTTGGACCACCCCCACCTCGTTGTTTATCTGCATGCGCTAACAGGCTTTTCTTTTTTCTTTTCCTCGCCAACAGACCGAGCAATTCCGTCTAGGTAGGGTCATTCCCCCCCCCCCCCCCCCCCCCCCCCCCCCCCGATGAGGAAACCATCCTCGCGTGGAGCTATTCTGACAGGTGGTGCGTCTTGCAGATATCCAACATCTTCTTTGGCTGGCCACCTGGGATGGCCGCCTCTGCATGTGCCCCAAGAAGGACGGCGCCTCGCGCGTCCTCGACGTCGGGACGGGGACCGGCGTGTGGGCCATGGCGTATGGTGAGGGAGCCCCTCCTCCCCGGGCTTGTCTGCCCCTCTCTGGTCTTTTTGTTCCCGCTAACTAACACCCCCCTCCCGTTGCAGCCGACGAACACCCCGAAGCAGTTGTACGAGATTGGTCCCCTCTGTGTGCGCGCGTGTGTCCCGCGAGAGGCGGAAGCTAACCTGTATATTCCCAGGTCACCGGCGTCGACATCAGCCCTATCCAACCCCAGGTGTGAGTTTGCCCCGGTATGCGCGAGCTGGGCTGCTCAGGCGGAGCTGATAATGCGTTGTCTAGGGTTGCGCCCAACTGTTTCTTTGAGATATACAACGCCGAGAGCGAGTGGCCGTGGAGGATCCCCCACGATTTCGTCTTCATGCGGCACATGAACACGGCGTTTGCGAGCTGGCGCGACACCATCCAAAAGGTCTTTAGGTGAGCGAGTGCCCTTGGACCACGAGGAAGGAAAAAAAGATAAAAGACGTCAACTGAATACTGACCGCCCCCCGCCAAGGAACCTCGCCCCCGGCGGCTACATCGAGCTGCAGGACAACACCTTCCCCATCATGAGCTATGAGGGCAGCCTGCCCCCGACCAGCGCCATCGCGAGGTGGTCGTCGATGCTGATGGAGAGCACCCGCCTCCTCGGCCGGCCCTGCGACGCGCCCTCGCAGTTCAAGCGCCTGCTCGAGGACGCCGGCTTCGAGGGCGTCGTCGAGATCAAGCGCGTCTGGCCCATCGGCAACTGGGCCGCCGGCCGCCGCCACTTCGTCACCGGCTCCCTGTGCCACGACACCTCCATCGCCGGCCTCGAGCCCTCCACCCTGCGCCTCTTCACCTCCGTCTTTGGCTGGACCGTCGAGGAGACCAAGGACTTTTGCCGCGAGGTCGAGGCCGAGATCAGGAGCCAGCGCTATCACGCCTACTTTAACGTGTAAGTCTCTCTCTCTCTCTCTCTCTCGCCCGCTCTTTTCCCTACCCGCGCGCCGGCAATTACGTTCTGTAAGCTGAGACCTTCTTTCTAGATACTGTGTCTATGGGAAGAAACCCTACTGGGCTTAGGCTCGGTCCGGGAGAGGTGGCGTTTCGGGCAGAACTTTTGTTTTTTTCTGGCATCTGGAGAACGAAGAGAGAAGAAAAAAAGAAAGACATGATGATACCCCTGCAACATTTGTTGCTTTTTGCGATAACTGGGCTGGCGAGGCTTCGTTTCGGGTGTGTGTGTTTTTTTTTTTTTGTACCGATCCCCCTTGGAAAGGTCATCGAATAGTGGTAGCGGACGTGGGGGGAGGTGAAACAGAATATCAAAACATGAAGAAGAGATTTATTCATATACTATCTCATCTATACCTCAAAATGCTGTCAGGTGAAACACACAGACCCCCCCATGCTGGGATCTTGTAGAGCTGATCATCTATGCTGTCGAGGCCGCCTGTGTTAGTGTGAGCCTCACCCCGCCTCCCTTTCCCCTGAATGACTAGAAGGTCCACAACGTCTGAGTGTGAACAATCAAGAACTACGAGGGTTGGTCTGCAGAGCCCGTTTCATGGTCGATGTTGATGCCTGGTTGGCGCAACAGAAGTTGCACGGAGGCCGCCGAAGCTGTTGCGCGTGCCAGACGGAACTGCGGCATTGTTGGGACGCCGTACTCGAGCAAGAGCCGGGTCACTGGTTCCTTGAGCCCTTTGGCGGCGTACGCTTCATCAAAAATTGTCTCGGCGGAAGTGTGCTGAAGCGCATTGTTGATCAAGGGAGTCGATGATGCTCAAGTTTCCAACTTGACATGCCAAAGCGATGACGCCATCTGCTGTGGCTTCTGCAGACAGCAATTGTCTGACCACTTGGAAACGACTGCCCAAGACGGCTTCTCGTAATGCGGCATTGTCGTCGGTCCTGGCACCGGCCATCGGGTCGGCACCCTTGGCCAAAAGCGTCTTGACAAGGCTGACCTTCCCAGCCTTGACTGCTAGTTGAATGATACTCATAGGCTCAGTCTCTTCCCCGTAATATTCTGAAAAGACGTATTCCAAAGACGGTGCGCAAGGGAATTGTCCGTCAGGATACCTCACATCATCGTCATCGTCATCGTCCAAACTTTCTGGACATGTGCGTCTGTTGAAAAACCGAAAGGCCTGTCCGAGAAGATGATTTCGCCCATCGACGTCCTCAGGAAGACGTGCCCCTGACGAGAGTAGCCGCCGCACCTTGGCCAAGCCAGACAACTCCCGTCTCGAAGCCTCGGCCAGAGGACTTCCGCTGGAGTAGAAGCTACAAATGAGATTTCTGGCAATGCAGAACCGAGTCGGGGTGGAGAGTGATTCGGCCTGTGTCCCCAGTTCAGTCGCGTCGACGTCGGCACCCGCCATGATCAAAAGCTCCAAGACGTGCTCCGAACCGTGTTTCGCAGCCATCTGAATGGGTAGCATGCTTTGTCCGCCCAAGTCGTTGACTTTGAAGCCGTGCTGTAAGAGGAAATTCAATCACTTCCACCTGCTCCTGCTGACTTGCCTTTCTTGACTTCGTTTCCGCCGGTAAGTAAGACAAGAGAGGGGTCCATTGCAACTCTAATCCGTCATCAAATCTGCTGGCGTACCCTTGCAAGCTAGCTTGAAGAGGTGAAATCAGTGGCAAAAGGGTCGGTCTCCCTCTTGCAGCGCTCACCGTAAACGTAATCTGCCGCCGATGACATTTGACTGCCCAGGTAAAATAGATATTGCAACATTGGAGGAACGTCAGCGTCGAGTGATCGGATATTGACGTCAACCACAAGGTCAAGGACAAGATAGTGAACAACATCAACATGACCGCTCTCGCTAGAAACTGCTAGGGCTCTACCCAATGCCACAGAGTCGGATAGCAATTGAGGCCAGTGGGAAACAAAAAGCTTCCCTCATGTCCACAAAGCCAGAAGCGGCTGCAGAAACGAATGCGTTCTCCGCCGACAATGGCTTCCGACCTTGAAGCACCTGAGAGTCTAGAAGTAGTTGGGCGAGTGTGATGTGTCCCTGTGAAGCACAACTCTGCAAGCCGCCATCCACTTCGGCCACCGAGAGCAGTGTTTGGTGTTTGTTGTGGAGAATAGAAGCCGCAAGGCCGACGTTTCCGGTTCTGCAACACATGCGGAAGTCCGACTGAAGTTCTTCCCTGCTGACAGTTCGACGCTGATATTTATCTCCCGCTTGAGAGAATTCGCCAACGAGCTTGTGGTGTTCATCCGCAGGAAGGTGCTCCAAAACCAGACCAAGGGCTTCGTTCACGCCAACCGCCGGTTCGTTTCGGAAGCTGAAGACGGCAACCGTCTCCGTTTCGCTCGCAATATGGCCCAGGAGTGCGTTCGCAACTCGAATATCTCGACTTTTTAAAGCATGTGCGAGAGCCTGGCGGATGTCCGGACTTGCCGTTGATGCGAAGGCCGCCTTCACCACTCAAGCACCATTTGACGGCGTCCTCGTGGCCCGCTAAAGCAGCGGCCACCAAGGGGCTGTCGCTTTGAAAGAGACTCGAAGCCTCATATGAGGGTGCTGTGTAGACATCATCCTCAATTCCAAGAATTGTCCCCATGTCTGTCAAAGGCCTCCGCCTTTCGAGAGCTATATCATCCCCCACCAGGAGGCGTGGGCCATGCAGTTCAGATTTCCTTTGATGTCGACTGGGAGATGAATCCCTGAAAAGAGATTCTTATCGAGTTGGTGCGGACCTCAAGTGGCTCGGCTGGGCAAATCTCATCCTTGATTCCGGCAGTCTCTTCTTTCTCATAATCAGGGCCATGACGTCTTGATGTCCGCCCTCAGCGGCGGCGTGGAGTGCGCTTTTGGCATAGCCTTCTTCTTCGATATCGGCATTCCAATCTAGGAGAAGTTCGACCATGTCGATGTGCCCGTGGTAAGCAGCAGCCCGTAAGGCTGTGCCATAGAACCCGGCTCGTTGACTGATGTTGGCCCCTTCCTCGAGGAGGAGCCTTGCGACAGAAACATGCCCATTCGCGGCCGCAGCTTGAAGGACATCTCCGTAAGGTCCGCAAAAGTCAATCTTTGCTCCTCTGTCTAGGAGTAGCCGAACAATGGAGAGGAAGTTGAGGAGTGAGGCTGTTCTCAAGGGAGTGCCGAAATCACCGTTCGATTCCAGGTCCATACCCTGATCAAGGAGAAACTCTACCATGTCTTTCTGGTTATGCAGAGTGGCTAGCGACACGGCATCTGGGGAGAAGAGTTCCAAACTATTGGAACTGCGGCCAAGGAATTGTCGGAGGACTCCGACTTGGCCACCTTGAATTGCTTTTCGTATCTTTCTTTTTACCCCGCTGAACTCGTCTTTCTTAGAAAACGGCAAGCGTGAAAGCTGAAGGGTCTGTACCACTTCGACAAAGCCCATAAGAGCAGCATCCCCTAGCGCTTCATGATAAGCCTCTTCAGTCTCTATTGCGAATTCGCGCTCAACAAGGAGGAGTGCCACGTCTTGTTGGCCGCTTCGGAAAGCAGCCTTCAAGGCATTTTTGAAGACTGAACCGCAGTTGGCGTCGGCCCCAAGTTGGAGGAGACTCTCTACCACTGCCGATTGGCCTGAGAACGAGGCAGCGTGGAGAGGGCTACCCAATCTTCCGCCCACGGTATTGATGTTGGCGCCGTGTTCGACGAGTAACTTAACGGTAGATGAGCGCCCAAGTGCCGCGGCAAGATAGACAGGGGTGTGACCCAGCTTGTTCTGCTGGTTGACATCTAGTGCCTTATTGTTGGTCAATGCAAGGTCAAGTATTTCATCCAGACCGAACATGCTAAGGATGTAGAGAGGTCCGGGATTGGCATTGGAAGCGGCATCCAAATCTGGTTTCACAACGTGGTTCCGGGGGAGAAGCGAAACGAGGCATTGAGCATTTTCAACCCATGAGTCGAATGAAAGTGTGGACTCCCAGTCCTCATCGAAAATGAACGAAGTGACTTTGCGGGTGAGAACCTCCCATGATGTAATGTTGTCGTCTAGCTTCCGTGCCAAGTCCGTGTGGACTGGCCAGTACATCGCAGCGTACACGTAAAAGTCGTCACTTGGTATCTCAAACCCTGTACCAGACGCCGAACACAAGGCCGGACCGACCGAACAAACATCGAGGCAGCAAGAAGCGAGATAAAAATAAGTCTTCGAGGCAGTAAACATGACGTGCTTCCTCAGAAAGTCTTGGACAGACTGGTGTGCGAAACGAGCGACATTGCACTTCGTATCTAAGACGACAAGGTTGGCACATGTAGCCATGACCTGGTTCAAGTCGTATTCGAGGTTCTCCCCCACCGATAACGCTGCGAGGAGTGCTCTCGGATTGAGTGGTTCTCTCATGTAAAGCACCCAAGATAGGACCTTGGTGGCTATGGCGCAAGCGGACTTGCCAGATTTCATGATAAGACTGAGGGTCTCCTCGTAGATTTGATCGATATCTTATGGAATGTGTTTGTCCAAGACTGACAGAATAGCAGCTTCGACTGTCTCGCGGCAAATTCGTTCCATTTGCAGTTTTGCCCACAAGAACCTAGGACAGCCAATAAGCTCATATGTTCCAAGCCATTGCGAAGAAACCCGAATAAAGATCGAGGAATCAAGACTAACATCTCACCAGCTCCATCAAGAAGTTCCTTTCTCAGTAGGCTGCGTGCATCATAGTCGATGTTGCCTTCGAGTAACCGCTTGCCCGCCGTCGATGTCTTGAGAAAATGGTCAACAAATGCCTCCATGTCTGCTTTGGTTTCCTGATTGGTGATGTGAATCCGAAACTCGGCGGCTGGCAGTGCAGCTGCGCGGCTAGAGCTTCTGCCGGTGACAAGGATTTTGACGACATTATCCGCTTTGTCAACCATCTCCCTGAGTGCGTGAATGAGAATGGGTCGCTCCCTATCGTCAACCATATCAATGCCATCCACGACAATCGTCAATGGATCCTGCTCTGCGAGCTCGAGGATCAACCGGATACAGTCCTTGGTTGTCAACCTCGGCAGATCCAGCTTCCCAGCCCTGGACCGAAGGAGTTGCCTCTGGTACTCTGCGCTAAGAACTTCCCTCATGTTGGTGGGATGTGTCGAATCAAGCACTAGCTGAAAGAGGAGGGTTCTCATAACGTCATCAGAAGTGCGACGTGCCTTCTCAAACTCTTGATTTGCACAGTAAAAGTATCCAAAAGGGGCTGCAGAAGGGCTACTGGCCGTTGTGGATAGTAGAGAGTCTATAACCACAGAGCAGAGGGTTGACTTGCCGGAACCAGGTATCCCGTGAACCAGTAGCAAGGCAGAGAAACTTGAATTTTGCCAGGCTAAATAGTCCGAATGACTGAGGAGCCACTGACCAACACCAGGGGCGCGTGGCTGAGAGAGGAATTGGTGATGGTGATAGTAGGGTGCCACCGAAAGCCACTCTACAATGTAGTTGAACATCGCCTCTGTGAGATCTTGATACGACTTCGTGGACAGCCTCACAAAAGACTTTTCAAGGGACAGTAGCGTATATGTATCCGCCAGCTTTGCGAATTTTTCGACTTTGACTTCTCGGTCATGTAAAGCCTTTGCTCGTTCTTGATCAGCAGTGCGGAAGGGACTCTTGAGGACGCGAACTTGCATCCATATGTTAGTTCATTATTCCGGCTGCAAGAAGCATAGAAACCGTACCAAATGTGGTTTCCTCAAAGAACCTGATGGCATTGCTCAGATGGGTAAGGATCTCGGCGTAAAGGCGAGTAAGAGCATCCTCCAAACTCAGCTCGATTTCGGATTTCGAGCCCCGCAGGTACAGGCCTTCGAAAGCGCGATAGCGAACCATCACGCGCGCGATATATTCCACTGGATCAAAGTCAGTTTAGCTGGTTTTGTGTATGGCAGTCGTTCACTGGGAGAAATTACAGTCATCCGCTAGAGCGGCAAATAGCTGAACCTCAGACACGGCTATCTGAAGCAAGAAGCGAACAGCGGCCCAGGGCAGCGCGGCGTGCCCAGGATCGTATTGCACGATGGTGTCTCCGGTCTCCTTGAACCGTTGCACCCAGCCCACAATCTTCTCGAGAACGTCTCGCACAACAATGGTATCGCCGTTCGGCTTCTTGAGCTTCCATCGTTTCTGCGCAGAGAGTGTTCTTTTGGCTTCGGCTTCTGCGAGGACCGCATCCTGTTTAACGGTTCGTCAATTTCCTGTTCTTGATCGGCGCGATCTCGATAGCGAGAGCCAGCGCTTACTAGGATATCGCGCCTCCGCGACCTCGTTGAATTTAAACGCTTCTGAATGTCAGGGTTCAAGGTCTGGAAAGCTGTGTCCCAGAGATCGATTGCGGCCATTGTCTTCCGATACGGCGTGTCTTGCGTCGTTGGCCGCCGAAAGTGTGAATGTTGGGAACAAGAGGTCCAGGGTAAGAATCAGGGCTGCATAAGGAAACCTGGCAACAAGCGGTGCGCTTAACGACCGATTACTATTGGCAGGCCGACACACTGCATTCGCAAGCCACACAATGAGGAATGGCTTGACACCAATTTTGTGGGAAATCTAGGCAAATAAGCCCGCAACTCCGCATTAGGTATCTGTACCTCTATAGAACTAAAAGAAGAAAGGGTGTGTAAGAATACATAGCGACTCGAATCTCAGAGCTTCAGAGTCAAGACAACAAGCAAAGCTCTCAACAGATCAAGTCTCAGCAAAGGGATCTGGTGCCGCACCTCGAACCATCCCAAATCTCACTCAGTGTCTATTACTCTACAAAGCACTATAAACTTATTCTAGCGCCAATAGCGAAGCCATAATAGAGCTTAGACATGTCACTATCAGTATGTCAACAAGTCATGCTAAGATAACTATGAAACCTGGGTTTAACTCTCTCTCTACTCGCTAGCTTTCAGATGAATTGTCAAGCTCTGCACCGGCATCAGACTAGCTTCCATTTTCCCATGGGCCATTTTTGAAATGGCCACATTCCTCTGGTCATCAGGCGAGTCCGCAATGTTGTCGTTATCGGTGTTGGCCCTAATGAACCCCCTTCAACGGGTGCCTTGGAGGCCGGTAATACTGGGTCGACGACCCGAGCAACACTATGGGCTCTCCTCTCAGGTATTGGGATAGACTCCAGCTCCAACTCGAACGGGGTTAGAATCCATAACCCTTGCCCATTCTCTGGCATTTCAACGTCGAATACCGCACGTTGACCAGCATAGTTGTCTGCACCGGAGGCCCTGCGTCTGTGCACTTCAGTAGCGAACAGTGACATATTTTCTGAAGTGAGGCGTGAAAAGCTGGCCACGGAAAAGTCGCGTGCGGGTACACGTCTCTTAGAATATGGCATCATAGTCACCAACATGTGAAGTGTTCTCATGTACTGACTGTGGGTCCTTTTTTCCCCCTCAAGGCTTCCTTGACTGTCTTTGTCTCTGGTTTTCTCATCCTCCGAAATAGGGGCATCTGAAGGATCTGATGGTGATGTGACTATTGTGTCCGGCTCAGGTGGAGGTGGAGGAGGGATGACCCGGACCACCCAAATTCCGCCTTGTGACATGATCCTGTCAATGATCCAGCACTGGAAGTATCGTCCATCAGGGCTTGGATCAAGGGAAAACATACCCCCCCTATTCTCAACTTGAAGCCCCTGTGGAAATTGGTCCACACTTTCCACTATGTCATCCTGTTTGGACTGGCGGTTCGGTTTCCAATTCCAGTTGGCGGTTGAATTCCAAATGGCATTAGCCACCCTAATGGGCATGATCGTATGTAATCATTTCGACAATTTGGACAGACTATGTAGTTGCATACAATTACAGGCTAACCATAATACTCTTTAATAACAGAAGCTTTATAAACAATACACAAGAAGCTAAGTCCACCTGAAGTTGTCTAAGATAACTAATTGAAGCCTTAAAAGTAAGATGATTTATATTTTACAAGACTTTTTAATACTTTATTTTCTAGTTATAGCTTAACAAAAAAAAAAGGGTTTGAGTATATGCAGCCGTAAAAATACGGCTGCGTCAGACGCCTGAAGGGGAGCTCCGACGGGACGCTGCAGGGGGAATGGCGATGGGGCTGACTCGGGCAGGGTCGAGGAACACACCGAAAGGGGGTTTTCACAGGAGATCCAGGGAACAGGTAAAGACAGATTGAAAAAATGGTCGCAATTGGCCCCTAGCTACACCACTGTTGACCCCTTTCAGTACGCTCGCAGCCCGTGACAGCCGCGTGGAAACCAGGGTGTAGCTGAACTCCTTTATCCGATAAATACAAATGATGTGGCACATGGTTCACCTTCCACATGTTGTCCATCCTCTCTCCTATATACAGCCCGGGGAACGATAGCCTTGGAAAAAGGGAACATCGCATAGGGTAATTGGCAAAATCGGCGCGAGCGAGTCGCCTTGCTCAACCTTTCGGTCATCTTGTTTGTTTGTTTGTTGCGAAGGAAAAGCCTCCGTTGCGAAGGGCCAACGTCGCTGCGCCGAGGATGGTGTATTCAAAGATCATCTAAGAAACGTTAATGTTCGACCTCGCCCGGGTCGGAAAAAATGGTGAGTCGCCAATTATCGCAGACGAACGGCTCGTTCATCAGATGCGTCCGCCGAGGACCTTGATGTCGTACCTTTGCTTCATTTTGGCCTTTTGTTTTCTTTTCTCGGTCGCCCTGCTTTCCTTCCCTTGCACTCAATGTTGAAGTGCGTAAGGAATTGTTCCTTATTGGTGAACTCCAGGCGGTGGGACTCAACGTGGTCTGCCGTTCTTGGCCGCAAGCAGACATACCCCTTCTTGCTTTCAAGACGGCAGTTCTTGACGTGGTCCCTAGCGCGCTTTTCGCACAGTATCTCGCCGCAGTGGCATTGGACCTGTCTGCGTATCCTGCGGTGCTCATTCCACTGTTTTGTTACTCTGTTTTTGAAGCCGCAAAGACACACAAACTCGGAGCGTACTGACTGGCAGGGGCCAGGTTTCACGTCTAAGCAGGCGTCACAAGGGCATTGACAGGGGTGGTCCGACTCGATGTGTACGCTGGAAAAGGTATGTTCGTTAGCAATGTAACTAGCTGCTACGGAGTGCGCATGCACAGGGAGTGGACGCATATACCGGAGTTGGGAGATATCCACGAGTTGCTTCGGACATCGGGGGCAGTACACAGGGTCGGTACGTTCCAGCGAACAGTAAGCGGTCGAGGCGGGAGAAGCAGAATGAGTTGCAGGGTAAGAGTCGTCGCTGAACGGAGAAAGGGAGGGAGGAGTTGATTGACAGGTTGTTGACGTATTTCGAGACGATTTATGTCCCAAACTGTCAAGGGTAAACGGCGTTATGGCCGTCGAGAGCTCAGAGAGCTCGGTTGACGGAAGAAGCACATGGGAAGATGAGCCTGAGGGGGGTTGCGTATATCCTTCGACGTAGGGTTCCACGTAGACTCCGACGGTGTAAAGCCATTCCCGACGCAAACTGTTTCCTCCAGCAGCAGGCCGTTCACGGCACAAACCACTCGGGATATCAGCAGGTCGACGACGCCGGTCCAATCCTTCGCCGTCATCGTAGTGCCCATCGTATAGATGAACATTCGCAACATCCCTCTCATCGTAGCAGTAATAATCGAAATCGAGTCGCCATTTCTCGTCTCCGAGCGGGTCGAGGTCATTTAGTACTTTGTGATGATCATATTCGCTCCCTTGAATGGCGAGCGGGCGGAGTTAAGACTCCGCGGCCGCGCCTCAAACAAGAAAGAGGGGATTTGATGTCGTTGACGACACCAGTAAGAGCCTTGCGGCCCCCGTCTGTGGCTGCGAAAGCCGCAAAAGAAAAAGATCTGACGACAAAATAATGGTGATGCGAAGCGGTGACACAATACTCCGATAGTGAGAGCAATAATGGACGAAATACAAAGGCGCCTACCCGGGAGCTGCGATGAGCGCAGAATCGGATGTGGCTGGCCTGGACCGAAGCCCCGGTTAGGTTGTGGTGAGAACGATGACAGTCGGCGCTCCATATGGATGGAGGAGCAGTTGGGCTTATCAGGGCTGGGGGATGTCCTTAGTCTTCCTTGCTTGGGCTGCCCATCGATTTGCCTCGCCACGGGTAATCGAGGCGCAGGGCAACCCTCCCTTGTTTCATTTGTTGAAGGTACGTACGTATCCAAGGTGGTGCCTCTCCAGGTCTCAGAGGTGCTTGTTCCATTTGACATCGATAATATACGTATAGCGACCGGGCTGGCATGGCCGATTTTCTGGTTGGTCGATATTCCACCAAGGCCGTTATTTTCATTGGTCACAGAGAGGTATATCAGTTAGTATGGAAGAACAGTTGAATGCTGGCGCAAGCAGGCTCTCGAGTTGATGGTAGACGTGAGCATGCCGGCGTGTACCTGCAGTTCTCCTAGCTTGTTAATCGATCGGGCCTATTTTCTAATTGGCTCAAATGTCACATGGCCAGACCCTGGCTTCTATGTCACTTCCCATTATGCTTATTGGTGTTAAGTTCAAAATCAAGTGTGTGTGCGATGTACAATTGTTAGGAACAAGTTTCGAAGATGACCAATGGCAAGGTAAGAGATACTCACGTCAATACATATGCGCGGGAAAACTTGAAGCCTGCAGAAGCATGTCATCATATGGGTATGTCATGTTGGTTCAGCCTATTTTCTCATTGGTCAAAATGCCAACAAGGTCAGTTTTCTTACTTGCCAAATATCTTGTCACTCAACGATGTCCGGTTGCTAGAACGTGAAGGTGGTGGTTTAAGGTTTCAGACCTCCACCACGTGCCGGGCATTTCCTAAGCGACCATTCCAATCAGATAGTATCTTCTTGTAGATATTTCTTGGAAATACCAAGCGTTATGTATCGGTGTTCGTCTTGCATATACTTTTTGCCGCTACATAGCAGTTCACCGACTCCACTATGCCACCTGTCCCATACCTGTTTGAGCTTGACGAAGCGTGAATGCGGGCGACTTGTGACGTGTACTAGCATATTAGCCGCGATAAGGAACAGAATCCTTGTTCCGAATGTATCTGAACTTCGCCATTGTTCCTGTACCTAGGCTCGCTGTGTCCCGGAACACATCTCATAATCTCATGGAACACGACAATCGGTGCGCCTCACGCTAATGAACTTACTGCAATATAGCTGGCCGTTTATCTGATAGGTTCTCTCGTTTAAAATCTGAATTGGTAATTGTACTAAAGTGTTTTTGGTTGAGGAAAGGAATTTGCCGCCTTGAGCAGAATTTGCCCTGTTGACGTGTTCTTCACCCTCCCTGGCTGCTGGAGCAGGTTCATGAGAGAGCATTCAGGATATTACATTTGCATCAAGCCTGCTTTCAGCTCCCTAACTGACACAAAAAACTATTTAATGCTTCGTATGTCTTTTGAAAGCCGCTTGTATCACTCCGCCGATAATTCATATTACTACTTAGTTCATCAACCCGCTCACAGGTACAACTCTTTTCCCACTATATATTTTACATAATCTTCTATGATTGTCTAGGGCCCTGCCGCCTCATTTTCATACGAAACACTATCATCATGGCGAAAGAAATGTCCCCAGACGTCCTCCAAGCATATATTGAAGGTAAGTACATCCCTTCCAGATGCTCCTTACATTAAGCACTGACGTTGAAAATCCAGCTGAACGAAAGAAAGGTGGCATATCAAACTTGTCGCGATGGATATCGGCAATTCCTAAGGACGAGCCTTGGAATCATTTCAACTTGGGAAACCGGGGGTTAGGGGATAGTACAAATGATAGCCAAGGCGGCTTAGAGAATAACGGCAAACCATGGTCGAGTAAAGAGAAGTCAGCTGGCGGCCCACAGTCAAGCTGAGTGCCAGGCAGCGCCACAACCTGGAAAACGCACCAAGACAACTCAAGTTTCAAAAACCCTTTGAGAGAGTTATACACTTATCGAAACTATGTGGAAGGTTCATAGATCAGTTCTCCACTTTCTTTTCCACATTCATTTTGTGATAAGCTGTCCAAACTTTGGTTAACTTCCCGGGGTGACTGCCAATCTCGTGGCAATTCACTTTCTTGCTAATCTCCAGGAATTATGTCCTGCAAATTCGGTCTGAGTAGACATTGTGTTTTGGACTAGCAATTCTCCTATGCTAAGATGTGAATGATTAATAGTACTGATGCAAGATTAAACAATAGTTACTGTGGTCTACTGTAAATACTATAGAGGAGATGTCTGGTCACCGCCCATACAATGACAAATAAGACTAAAGTCGGTACCACAGTTTCCGCAAAACCTAAACACACCAGTCGGGCATCTTTTCCAAATCCTAGGAGAATATTATGAGCCTGATTCCCTCTCTTAACCAACATATCTACAACTACTGTTTTGTATTCTTTGTCGCCATGTGCACATGCATCCCCGTTATCTGACACAAAATCCTTCTGTCCAGCAACTCGATGACTTGAACCACTGTCATTCTTTCCTTTCTCTGGATCGGCGAAAGACTCTGGACCAGAATCCTCATGATATTTCTCAGGGAGACACATGTGTGCCATCATGTGTGTAACATCGTCTTGCGACGTTTTGTTGTCTAGCGTCGGATTTAACAGTCTTGTGTTGGTTTCGTATACGATAACAGCCACTCTTTTGTCCTTCTTGATTGAAGTCCAAAGCTGCCGTGCCCGCAGACGCTTGATGCACCTCACTCTGTACTTCCGCTCCTTGACAGACAGACCGTTGTTGGTATCAAGATCGAATCTCCGGGCCTCAATCGTGAAGGAACGCAGCGTCGGGTCTTTGGTTCCCGGAGGATAATGCTCAAGTGAGAAGACATCAGAGTGCCGATCATGCTTGAGCAGCCGGCCCAGGGTATATGTTGCTGCGCAGCGATCGTGCAAGTTACAAAAGAAGCCGAAGCAGGAAACCAAAAAGGGGCGATTCTCCAGAACAGCAGCAGGTTCTGTTGTTTGCTCCATGATGAAGCTTACTTGGTGGCTCGAGAGGTAGAAGGGCGCATCGAGTCTTGAGGAAAATTGCAGAAAGTCAGAAGATAAGCATGGGGTCATATGGTACTGGGGGACATCAGGCTAGCTCTACGCACATGCGGGAGAAACAGAAAAAGAGAAGAGAATCCGAAGCAGACACGTCATCAGGCGGACAGCCACTATCATTCGTGAGGCAGCCAACATATAGAGTCCAAGGCGAATGCCGATCGGCCAATTTCTGCTACTAAGCAGCCTCCCTTACAGGGGTCCGGTCCAACAACATGCGCGCGTTCTCATTGCTACGTGCAGGCAGCAATTGCGCCAGCCCCAATTTAGAATGATCTGGACACTTTACTAACAATTCAAAAGTCCAGCTGTAGCAAAGGTCTGTTTATTATCTACTTTGCACAGCGGGTTAAGAAGTCCAGCTGCTTGATAGCTCGTGGTGGCAGAATGGCAAGCCTAGTGTCTTGTGAGCAGCGGGTAACAAACAAAGATCCGCGTCATCTAATTGGCCTATCCACACGTCCAATAAACTTCTAAGTTGCGGTGTCTTCACAGCCACTTTTAGAATACCTCCCCCTATTACAATAGCATGTAGGTTAGTCAATATTGTAGCACGGAATTAGTGCAGGGCATTGCTGCCTCCAGTCACCAAGTGCGGCACAGGCTAAAGACCCTGAGGCTATCGTGGGACAAAAGTAGACTGTAGAAAAGCGGGATGTTCGGCTTTATACGACAGACTATAGTTTATCCGTGTTCTGCATTCCCTTTGGGAAAGCTCAAATTTTAAGCATCAACCTTCGTCCTATGTTAGCAGAAACTCTTATCACTGTTGAATATCCAATCGAGTCCTTACAACAGTGAATCTCAAGAATAATATGGTATTAACGGTATCGTCTCTTGCGTTAGGGTCACGCCGATATCCCCATACTGTAACGTCTTTGATCTTCTTGAGGCCAAGAGTCGCTTTGTGTTGGATTAGAAATAATGCGGGTCCAGAGCCGTGGGAGCTTCCAAGGATAGCAAGTCCCTGCCGAGTGTCCATTGAGAAGGTTAACCGTTCATTCCATGGAGGAATTTTCGCTTTTCCTGCGTCCCATAGAGCCTGCTGGACGATGGTGAAAGTAGGGGCATAGCTGATGTGGGCTCGAAAGATGGTTTTAATGTTGCTGGGATGGACGTTCTTCTCTTTACAGGCCTCTAGCCACTGGAAGTAAACGAGGTCGGACGTATGCTTTAGCTCTGGAATGTCCCCTCTTCGATACCTGGCTTTCATAAAGTCCGGACTGTGGTTCGAATCGAAAATGATTGCGCCAGAAGAGGGGTTATGTACGTCTTTGTAGATAGCGTCCGTAGGCTAGATGGCAATTATTTATTGGTATACTGGATTCGAGTATAAATTGAATCTCGAAAGTGTAACCTACCTGTCCTTTACTGCCGTCTTTCAGCAAAAAGCTTTGGCTGTGTTTAGAAACACACAGAGCGTTCTTGGAAGGATCCACAAAATGGTTCGGGTCTGCGAACGCATTATCTAACGCGTTTCTGAATGATGGCAAGTCGACATCAAATTTTACGCTGCTGGTAGTTGGAAATGGAGCCCACTTGATGCTAGTAGTCCACCCCCAACGTGCTAGAGCTTTAGGATCCTGCCATGGACTAGCAACAGCATTTCCATCGTTCTGTCGCTCTGCGTCCTTGTCGTTTAGTGGGAAAAGCGACTTGAGGTAGGTACCCTTCTCGATACGCCCCCTATACTTTGGAGAAAAGGTTCGGAACTGTGCTGGAGCGCGTTTGGAAGTTGCTTGCACAGAGGAGTGGAGGATGTAGTTCTGATCTCCGGAAGCTGGTATAGTAGAAGCACTGACTAGTTCTACTTGGAGAAGTACCCATAGTAGGATCAAGCAAACGCCTCTAGAGATGGTAGCGCTAGACATTATGAATTAAGAAGTTGACTGCTTCCTATCAAACAATGAGTAAAGATAGGAATGCGGACTATTGATATAGAATTAAAGCTCAAGGAAGCATGAGATGCAATTTCGGCGCGACCGCGACCGCAGAGCAAGGGGCAAGGGGACATAATCACGATTATTACGACATACGCATATTCTATTATCCACATATCCAATTACGTTGGGCAAGGAATCCACTGCCACGCAGTGGGGCTGTCTGCTCTAAGTAACTTATACTATGTCGCTGGGGCCTCCAAATTCACCAGTAAATAACACCTCTTTACATTGTTAAAGGTAAATAGAAACACTACTTTTTAATAGATCAGACATAAAATGAAACTTTAAAATCTCAGGTTCCTGTAACACGCTGCTTCCAGTTCACTAACAAAGTTTTTGCGGCGCAAAAAGGAAGCTGAATCTCGATATTTGGAAAAAAAAAGAAAAAAGAAATAGCAAAAACAGGCCCAACTGGAATCACGGTACACGCAAACCAATTAGCGAGTCGTTGCCTCAGCCCAGACAACAACGTATAGCGTCATTACCAGTCGAAACAGCTCAAGCCTTCACAGGCAGTGCGTCAGAACCTCGGACGCCAAGTAGAAAGTGATCACAGATCCCCGATTCTTCGTCATCTTCAGACCGACCCACGCGTGAATCCCCTGGCCATCTCGCAAGGGGCGGTTCGCCGCGGCGTCGATGCCCCTTTGATACGTTCTCAACGTCTGAATCCCGCTTTCACCACTGCCGGTATCTCTCAGATACTTTTCCAACCGGAGTCGAATTTCGGCGTCGTTGGTTGCGTAGTCATGAACTGGAAAGTACACTGTGGATTCTGTTGTGACTCCATGGCCGTGGCCGCTTGCAGTGAAACCGAAGCAGGTCATTGGACCCTTGCCTTTGTAAGGACCTTCGGAGCCGCCACTCATGGTTGAGCAGAACTTTTGAATTTCTGGAGCAGTTGCAGTCTCGGGAGCGACGAGCGCAGCAGCCTCTGCCAGTTCGGCGGCACCCACGTTATCATATTGGACATAGACTTTGACCCGAGCTTGGGAACTGGGAGAGAGATCCAAAGACAGATACATAAGCCTGCCACCCCGAAGCAAGACCTTGTCAAGATGAGTCCATGCTTGTGGCATTTCGAGCCTCTCAAGAGCTTCGCGGACGACTCCTGTTGCATTCGATTTGCCACGGACGTTGGGAGTCAGGTAAATCTTCCACTCCGGCCGCCGGTCATTATCCGCGGCAAAACTGTGCCAGGCTGCAAACGTACCCTCCGCCTGAGCTGGAGGGAAAAATAGATCTTTGACGACATTGAAGCGATCCAGAGATACTATTTGTGAGTATCCGGATTGGATGTCAGCGGTGAGGTGGAGAGCACTCTTCTGATGGGCCTCGAGCGTCGCAGCATCGGCCTGAGCCTCAACCATGAAGCGCAACTGAGGCTTTCCGGTGTCTCTCTCAATGGCCACTGAGTATTCAAAGGGGCAGAGACTCAGGCTCGCATCCGAACGCCAGCCATTTGGGCACTCGGACACAGTCCAGTTACCCCAACCCTGCATGGAAACATCCAGAGCCGCTTGGAGTAGTTCCCATACTTCTCTATCCAGTTTCAGGGCAGCGTGGAGGTTCTTGACATCTTTTTTGGCTTCGCTCAGAAAGGTGGGAACGGGGTTGGGGTCGGTTGCCGTGCGGATTTACTGTGGATGTCTTGACAGGAACAGGCTCCAGGCCGCTTTGGAATACGCGCATCCGTAACTCCTTGCCTCGTGTGATTCTGACACCAGGGATATTCTGACGCCTCTTGTGCAACGCCGAGATGGCAGCGACAGTATACTCGATGTGTCTGTCCGACATCACGTACCGATGGACTGCAAAGCGAACCAAGTTTGGGATACTGTCTCTGTCCTGGGCAATGGCCCCCTTCTTGTCCCACTCCCAACCGAACGGGCCGGCTTCACACGCTCGGATCCCATAATCTTTCAAGAGCTCCGGGGTGAAGCCGATGGAAGCAAACTCCCCGTAGGACCTTGCGCATCCTTCGAAGAAGCCATTCATGTCGAGGAAGATGGCGTGACCGACCGCCGGGCGGAAGGAGAACAGGAATACCCTCTTCGATCAGGCCTTCGGCGAATCTTTTGACTTGATTGATCCGATCAGCCAGGTATGACTCTTTGGTGACTTCGTAGAGCCCGACAGCAGCGGCCATAACATCCCGACCGCTCATGCCGCCATAGGAATCGTTACCGTAGCACATGATTTGTCGCTCTTTGAGACGGATGCCAACATCCGCGCCAAATTTCCTCGAGAATACTCCTTCGTCCCGGAAGCAGAGCGCTCCACCCATATTGGCTAGGCCATCTTTCTTGAGAGAAATGGTGAAGCCGTCGACTTGGGAGAACATCTCTTGCACAATCTGCGGAATAGTCTTGTTGCCACACCCATCCTCAAAGTCTTGGATGAACTTTGCGTTTTCCGCAAAACGGCAGGCGTCAAAGAACAAAGGTATGTCGTGTGTTTGGGCTAGGGCGGATGCGGCCTTAATGTTGGCCATGGAGACGGGTTGGGCTCCGGCCCAGTTGTTAGTGATGGTGAGGAGAAGCATGGCAGAACGAGCAGCATTCCCGTCGCGCGACAAGAAGGCGGACGTCTTCTCAATATCGAGATTTCCCTTGAAGGGACTAGACCTTCCGACTGGCTCGACTGGGAAAGGATCGGTGAGCCCGGGCTGGGTGAATGTGTGCAACTGGAAGCCAGTCGCAGCGGCTTTCGCGCCGGTGGTGTCAAAAAAACCCATTGCTGATGAGAGCTGGCGGGCCAGTGATGGAGCTTTTTGAGTGTGATTCATTCCTTAAGGTCTCGCTCATGGTAGAGAAGAGCAACGACTCGGCACACCGCCCCTGCGGGAGAATAAAAAAGTTTGGCCGGATCAACTGCAGTGGACCACCGTTGACGAACCCACCGCAACCTCCTTCAGGAACGTCTGGCGGTACAATGTGCTATCGGCCGTGCCTGCAAGAACATCTCGAAAGACGTACTTCCGGTCTTCGCCGCGCTCAAAGATGTCTCGGAAGGCCTCGAGCAGGCAATAGTACCCCGAGTTGCGGCCATAGCTCTCGTCCCCTCGGAGCATTGCTGCCCATTGGACATCCGTCATGGCCGATGTTCCGGAGTCTGAGAGAAAGTCGCAGGTAAGGAGAGCGGCCGGAAATGCGAATACGGTATACTCAATAGATCGTAGGACCTCTTCCCTCTCTTCAGCCGTGATGGGGATGTGGGGACGCACCACGAGGGCGTTGTGAGATGGTGGGATTA
This sequence comes from Colletotrichum sublineola, assembly GCA_020631755.1. Classification (NCBI taxonomy): domain Eukaryota; kingdom Fungi; phylum Ascomycota; class Sordariomycetes; order Glomerellales; family Glomerellaceae; genus Colletotrichum; species Colletotrichum sublineola. Next base: position 137,310 of record JAHSQG010000040.1, on the reverse strand, counting down.
GTCGAGCCATGATTCTCTCTAAGACCATGGGTACAGATTCCAAGGAGATAACCAGCGATGGCACAGAAATTATTGCGATGAATTGAACGAAAACAATGTATTGAGGGAGTGAGCAAGACGAGTAGCGAGTCTTTTATGAATACTGAAACCTGATTAACATCCAGAGCATCGTCAATTTGCGCCCCATTTCAATGGTTATATGTCAGTAGGTCTCCAAATTGAACAGAAAACTTTTTTCGCCAGGTATCTGACTAAGTCAGTTTGTTGCCAAGAGCTAGGCACGAGGCGAGAACTTTTGAACCCTGAAGCAAACAAGTGATCTTGAGGTGGAAAGCGAAGTTCTTGTGCTATTCCTGGACAGCTGTCAGCCTGCATACACGACAGGGGCAATGAACCATACTTACGGTCTTCAGCTCATTTCAAAGTTGCTCTTTTAGGTAGGTATCACGTTGCCCGCATGCAGATCAGCACTGGGCGAGATACAGATGCAACGTTGGCGATTAACTTCCTAGTAGGTCCTGTTTTCTGGTACACTAGGGAATGCTTCACCGCTGCTATATCTAACGCATGCAAATTTTCTTCTTTTATTCAAATAACCTTGAATTTCAGTTATGCCGTGCTCGTACTTAGCCAGGAATCTTCCTGAATACAAGCCTAATCAGGTTTTAAGACAATCTTCTACCTGTGGCCAATGTATTAAACATCAGCCATCTTGACACGGAAACATATAGAAAACACGTTGGGCGTTGAAGAATTGGTATGGAACCCTCTAGCGGACCTCCCAGAATAAGCGACCGCTAGCATCTCAGCTGTTCGTTGCGATAGGTTTGGCTAGCTTAGCATCCTTGCTGACTATTCAATGTAATAGGGAGCTAGGGAGGCTCTGTGCTGGTATATTGTAGGTTATCCAGAACTCTCGTTCTGGCATAAAACCATCATCACATGACAAGACGGCTTAGACAGCAAATACAACGCATCGACAGCGACAGCGACAGCAAAAGCAACCCCCAAACCGGGGGGCCAGAGTCACAGTTGAACGGGCCACCGCCAACGGGGGTGGATGTCCAGGGTCAGCGTTGACGTGGAACTGATCCAATGAAATGCCCTCCAAGCTGCGCTAATTATTGTTCGGTTTGGAGTAACGTGACCAGGGGCTAGAGCGACGCCTATCGAATTGATCCGTCGAATCGGATGCGGCCGGATCAATCGTCCAGAAACCTCGCGTGCCGTGTAGCTGCGCGCGTCGTCGTACGTTCATATCCCGCGCCGGGGCCAATCACACTTGCGGGTTGGAATGTTTGCAGAAACCGGCCCGAAAGAGGCGGACGAGCGGGGGTGAAGGGGACCGTAGCATCCAGGCAGGGTAAGCATATTTCGCCGGGTCTTGACGCCCCCGCCGTCGTCTTCTCCCCTCTCCCTCCATCGCCTTCTCTCAGTGTCGGACCATCTCCTCAACTACACTTGTGGATCGCCCTTGGACAAGATGGCGGACGTACAGGAAGCCCAGCACCAGCACCAGCACCAGCACCAGCACCAGCACCAGCAGCCGGAGCCTGTAGAGGCACCCGTAGGTCGAAGCCGCTTTCCAGCGATGCTTGGATCCCTACTCACCATCATACCAGGAGCCCCTAGATATTGAGGATGAGAGCGATGCGCGCTCGCTGAGTGGTACTGTGAGTCTAGCTGGGACCGGTCTTGGTCCGCATCGTCGTCGTCGTCGTCGTATCGTGACTGACTTGGCCTTCTTTGTCTCAGTCTATCCAGACGGATACAGACACCCTGAGGTCGAGCATTCGTGACTATCGCAGAGAAAACGGACGGACGTATCATAGTGTCAGCGATGGAAGTGAGTAGTCTGGGGCCGACCGTCGGCAGTCTAGGGACCAAGTCAACTAACTACGCGCCACCTCTATGTAGCTTACATCTTGCCAAACGACGTAGTATGTTGCCTGGTATTAGCGTGACAAAAGTGCGAGCCGGGAGCTAACCTAGTCGCGAAAAAGAGGGAGCAGGAACGTCTGGGTGAGTCGTCGACCTAGTTTCTTAATTAAATGGTCTCACCAAGACGAGGATTGGGCTAACTTGGTTCAGACATGCAGCATCACTGTTGGCAGTTGACTTGGGACGGCAAGCTCTGTATGTCCCCAAAGAACAACGGTGCAAATCGCGTTCTGGACGTCGGAACGGGGACTGGAATCTGGGCCATGGATTATGGTGAGCCCCAAACCAACCAGAAAGACGAAAGCCTTGATGTGAATACCTTGTTGACGCCATACAGCGGACGAACACCCCGCAGCAGAGGTACGGCTGCTCCGTCCGCCATCTCTTTTTTCGAATTTTTGACTGACCCTGGACCAGGTTATCGGCGTTGACCTAAGCCCTATCCAGCCGGAGTAGTCAGTGTTTCCGGCCGTCCTCGGCAACTGATGTCTGAAAACCTGCTTACCAGTCAGACAGCGTCCCGCCGAACTGCCGATTTGAGATCGACGACGTTGAGAAAGAATGGACCTGGCAGGAACCTTTCGACTTCATCTTCGCGAGGCACATGAACGCATGCTTCGCCAGCTGGGAAAAGTTTCTGAAGCAGGCCTACGAGTACGTTCTCGAGCCACCAGACCTTTTCACGAACACACACACACACACACACACACACACACACACACAAGACTAACTAGTGATGCAGCAACCTTGAGCCCGGCGGTTACATCGAGCTGCAGGACAATGCATTCCCTATCTTCTGCGGCGACGGGACCTTGAAGCCGGACGACCCGATGGCGCGCTGGTCGACCCTGATGATGGAGGGCACAGAGCTCATCGGGCGCCCAATCACGGTGCCTGGCGAATTCCGACGTCTCCTCCAGGAGGCCGGCTTCGAGGACGTCGTCGAGAACAAGCGTGTCTGGCCAACGAGCCCGTGGCCAAAGGACGAGGCACTCCGCGCGCTCGGCGTCTGGACTCAGGCCTGCAGCCTCGACGGCGTCGAGCCCGGCGCCCTCGCCCTCTTCACCCGCGTGCTCGGTTGGACAAGGGAGGAGGTTCTCGTTTTCATCGCTGGCGTCCGCAAGGACTTTAGGAACAAAGACATCCACGCCTACTGGAATGTGTAAGTGCCCCCCCCCCCCCCCCCCCCCCCTTTGCCTGCATAGCGTTTTTTGTTGACGGAACATCCCCGGACAACTAACTTCTTACTAGATACTCTGTCTACGGAAGGAAGCCGCTGAAGGAGGCCACCCCCCCTCCCCCTCCCCCTCCTGAGGAGTAGGCTGGAATTGAAGGTTGGGCGAGTAGTGCTTGACGACGGTTGGCTGGCAGAATAACGCAGTTTCTCCTTCGGAAATCTCGTTGCATGGCACGCCTCTTTGTTTTAAATACACCTTACTTGGAGAAGAAACAATACAAATATTTTAGCTCCTACATAAAGAGTTTACACTTGGGAAACTTCAAGATGACCTATTGCTAACCCTACAAGAAATTACAACATTAAGAAGCATAGACAAAGATGATATATAGAGAGTAATATTACATATTCGTGTGGCCTTCTAGGAGGCAAGGATATGAGCGAAGACATAGACCAGGTAGGTAATTATGTGAGCCCCAAGTAGCTTCAATGGGGCGTTGTCAACTATGTTTGTATGCACAGATTCTATGTAATTAATGAATTATGTTTTTGCCAATCATGCAACCCATAAAGGAAAAAATCTATATCCAAGTAAACGACATATGACTTAGAGGAAGCTTTTGAGGTACATATAATGTGTTACACAGTTATATCTCTCTGTGAGATGTATGCCAGCCCTCTTAACCCATTCCTCGCCTGTTCGTATTAGTTAGTAGGAGTCTTTGACCGACCGAGAGCAAGGCTAACATACCCTTTTCGATGATTCTCTCAATTTTAGCTTTGGATGCTTTGGATGAAGAAGTGCGACCACCATAGATCAGGCTGTGTAGGTTCAGCATTAACATCGGCCCCAAAGAACAAGCAAATAATATCTTATGCTTACTACTGATCCTCCATAGGACTGTAGTCGTGAGCTGTCTGCCAGAATCCGTCGTTGAAGAGTCTGACATGGATATAGGTAGCTGTGAACTTGTTTGAAAGCCAGTTTGTCTTGCCGACGACAAGTCCAACATGGCTGCAGCCGTACTTTTCCAATGCCCATCGTGCGAGAAAAGTCGCTGGTTTATACTTTTTGCTTGCGATGACGCAGTCCATGAAGTAATAGTAGCTGTTGGGGCGGAGTGAGCCTCCAGCAGCCCTGGTAGCTTCATCATAAGCCTCACGCGAGTCACGGCTTAGCAGTCGGCCTAGACTAGCCCCGTCGTTGACTGAATCTGCAGCGGAATCGCGCACTTGCACTTCAGTGTCATTCCAAGCCGTAACGTCAAGAATGGGATTGGCAAATACAGCGATGCAGTAGGTAATCAAGAGCAGGAGCTTCATGGTTGCCCGTGGAAAATAGTTGCAGCGTTAGACGATAGTGGGCGGAGTACATGAAAAAGTCAGATTGCGCTTTTTTCATCTTTTGTAGATTTTGCAACTCAACAGTGAGTGGCTAAGCCGTGCAAATTGCTCCGTCCAGTCTGGGCACATCAATGACGGAGATGACCTTGTCTGTTGGAAATCATGAATGTCCAGATTTAATTACATATGAACTTATTTGAGTTTGGCTTCTACAAGGCAAAGCGGATGTTACGGGACATATTTCGCTCAATTCCCCAGCGTTAAGCTTAAGTGCATAATGGCCGTGCCCTGGCTAGATTAGTGTAGCCAAACACAAGACATAATTATAGAAACTCTGTCGGCCTACCTATAGCGCCGAGAGTGATAAACAGTGTAAATTAGGTGGCCTATGAGTTACTCGAGCCAAGAAATGGCCAGCCCTCTTCGTCGTAACCGGCTTGCCCGTAGTGTGGAAGTCTTGACGTAACTAACTAAATCTAGAAATGAAACTATAGGACTCACGATGACTTGTAGCAGTCAAGATATTCTCAAGACCCTGTCTCGTCTGTTGTTCTCTCTTCTCGCGCGCTAATACCTGTCTCTGTTAACGCTGCACTTCTACAGAGAGGCAGCGATGTCGCGGTAGGCGACAAATGGAAGGACCACGACAAGGTCAAGCCTCTTCCTGCGCTTCCCGATGACGGCATTATGGGTGACTTGGAGGTCCAATACTCGCCCTTCCTCTTCACAGCAGATGGATGCATCCCTTACCCCGCTGTCGACGGCAATGGCTACGCCGGGTAAACATCGAGCTTCGTTCTAGGGTTGAGTTTCCCTCGACTAACCCAATACAGTGCCGGACTGAAACCCACCGGGGAGTCCGGGAGTGGCTGCCGCGACTTTGGACAACCTGGACAGACTTAGGCGAGAGTTGGAGTTTCCCACAAGCGCTGGGCTATGTAAAGGAGAACAAGGCAAACGACATTCTCACAAACCATCAGCATAATAATTACCTTGGACTGCACACATTCAGTCATACTGGGGGGGGGGGGCGGGGGGCAAGGAATCAAAGAGCTGGGGTTCATGTGCCAGAATCAAAGTTTGTACATTGAACCTCGAGTCTGTGCTGCAGCGACGGCGTGTCGAACGACGCAACCCCGCACCGTCGCCGGTACCGATACGGCATTCAGCCCATCCATCATTGCCCTCCGGAAACCTGCCATCTCTACACATCACTGACGCGGCTGTGTAGTGATCAGTCATAATCATTTCACACAGATCACGCGAGCCTCACATCCCATCAGACAGAATGGCCGAGACCGCGCCCGCCAAGCCAGAGTTCCTCGCCCAACCCCCGGGGCCATGCTGCTGGGCCGGCACCCTCCACGAGGGCAGCCCCCGCGGCGACGTCGAGGACATACTCGGCGCCCCGACTTACGTAGTCCGCCCGTCGGATGTGAAGAACGCGCCGGCGCCCAACGGCCACATCGTGCTCTACTTTCCCGACGTCTGGGGTCTCTCGGTCAACGCGCGGTGCCTCCTCGACGGCTTCGCCGCCGCCGGCTACACGGCGCTCGGCATGGACTACTTCCGTGGCGACCCCATCTCCCGGTACCGCGCCACCAAGGATGACCCGCTGCCGCCGGACTTCGACTTGGCCGCCTGGCGCGCCAAGCACTCCGCCTTCGCCGCCGAGACTGTGCCGCGCTGGACCGCCGCCGTCCGCGCGCGCTTCGGCGCCGAGCTGCGCGCCGCGACAGGGACCGAGACCCGCTTTGCCTGCGTCGGGTACTGCTTTGGCGCGCCGTACGTGTGCGACCTGCTCGCCGGGGTCGGTGGCGACGGCGACGGGGAGCCGGCGGTGTCGGCGGGGGCGTTTGCCCACCCGACCGCGCTGAAGGAGGAGCATTTCGCGAATGTGAAAAGTGAGTTTCTCCGGCGACGGCAAGAAGGCTCATCTGCACCTCATCTTCTTTCTCTCTCTCTCTCTCTCTCTCTCTCTCTCTCTCTCTCTCTCTGACTGTGTTTTGCGGCGAATCTTGTTCTCCGGGCGTTGATGATGGCGGCATGAGCCCAGGAGGAGCGACGGTATTCCAACCGCGGCGGGCGCGGGCTTACAATGCACTTCAGGACCCCTGCTGCTCTCGTGCGCCGAGAACGATCACGCGTTTGCCACTGAGTCACGACGGAAGGCGATCGATGTCCTACAGAAGGAGAGCAAGGTGTACCACCTGCAGCTCTTCCAGGGCGTAGGCCACGGCTTCGCGGTGAAAGGCGATCCGTCGGACCCGTACCAGCGTGAGTGTCTTACGGAACCCGTCACAGTTTGGCGGTGGGTATGGGGACTAGCTAACCGGTTTGGTCTGTCTAGGGTGGTGCAAGGAGCAAAGCCTCAAGGCCATAATTGACTGGTTCGACATGTGGCTGATTCGCAGCTCCTAACGTTCACGTGAGGGTAGCAAGGTCATCGGATTAGCTTGTAGCACTAGTTGTGGATCGACTCAGTAAAAACCAGGCGAATAGCGAACTTGCACTCCAATCTTTTTGCTGTCAGATACCGGGTCAATTTGACGTTTTGTCTACGTATGGTGACTATATTCGCGGAGGAGAGCAGCTGGAAGCACGTTGTCGACGATCACGGGCAACTCAGTTTACTCATGGTCATCGAGCCCCAAGCCGGGGCGTAGATGGAGGTCGCAGGCCGAGTGCGGCACCTTGACATCCGGGCCGTCGTCGTGGATCTCAAGGGCTCGCGAACCTTGCTGGTGAATAACGGCAGCAGGCTGTGTGAGTTGAATGGCCAGATCGGCGCTCTGAACAGCGCAGACTCCACAGCTGAGGGTGCTCTGGGAAATGGATCAGCCGCAAAGCCGTTCGCGGAGGCTAAACGCAAGATTGACGCCACGTTGATTCCCAAGTTGTGAACATTCGGAACAACATTGGCCCCGTTCAGGTATGTTTCTGGCAGGGGGGAGTGGTTGTCGCACGCGTCCTAGGTATTCAGGTTGTACATGGTGCATCAGTAGTTTTCACAGTCTCTAGATGAAGCCTGGTAAGGTGGGATGCGATGCATTAGTTGTAACACCCAGGCGTAGCGTAATCATGTGCGCAAAGTCGGGCCACATAACCCCAACAGAGTGTTCTGTGTCTCGCTCCAAACTCTAACACCAGCTGCTAATGTCGACTGTCATGTCCATCCAGCTGGCCGAACCAACCGTTGGGGACATGTCACCTGTGTCTCACGGCCAAGTATCTGTCGTACCGGCGTAGGAGACACGGTATCCCCTTCTATGCTGGGGTGAGCAATGGTTTCCCGATCCATGACACGTCCATGGCATTGAACTTTCTTTTTTTCCCTGCGCAAAGGAAAAAGCAATACATCGTAGGTTGGTTGGTATGCGGGCCTTTCGGTGGCAGATAACCGCCCCTCTCCCTTTTCGTCCGAGCCGACCCCTTCGCACGAGACGGGATGCACATGGACCAGTAGTGTTGCAGTCATTTTAACCTGTTGCCGGCGTTCCAGTTCCACTAGGGATGAACGAGTGAGTTATTGCTATGGCCTCATTGGACCAACAAGAGGGCGAAGAGATGATCCTAACGCCTCGCCCCGCACGTAATGAGTATCTAATGACTAATAAGTACTCTGTGCCTCTTATACTTATCACGCACGCACACACACGCAGGGCAACGGAACGCTGCAGGACCCCTGTGTTCAGCCCTGGACGGGTGGTACCGCTCCCCTTTCCCCGGATACAGTAGCCCCCTCCTCCATGCACATACATCTATCTATGCTGCGCTAGTTGATATTTCTTATCTACCCTCGAAACTTAACTCGAGAGACACAGAAAGGTCATCATGTCGACGACGACGGGCGGCTTACGCTCCATCCGCCCCCGCGGACAGCCGTCCGAGAACAAGTCGGCCCCAGAGCCCGGCCCATCAAAAGGCGGCTCAAAGGGACGAGTGGCATGCGGACAGTGCAGGAAGCTGCGTCAAAAGGTACAAGAAAAACACGACTTTGCGCCGGTCGTTGTAGATGAAGATGAAGATGAGTGCTAACCCTTTCCCCACCTACCAACCCAGTGTGACACACAGCGGCCCTCTTGCGGCCGGTGCCTGTCGACGAAACATGACTGCATCTACGAGGCGGAATTGGGTGAGACGCGGATGCAGGGCATCCGGAAGGCCAACAGCCAGTTAAGGGGGGAGTTAGACACGCTCAAGTCCCTGCTCGAGAGCCTCAAGTCCGCGAGCGACGAAGACAGGGCGAGCATCATCGCACAGCTGGCCACCGGCGAATTGCCCGAAGCTATCGTGCAACGCCTGAAAACCGACCAAGGAGCGGCGCGGAAACGCACAAGCGAAACTTCTTGCGAGGCCTCCGAGAGGGAGCGATCCAGGCAGACAACGACCACAGCCAGCGTCGCCGCCAGCGTCGCCGCCTTCGTCAAGTCAGAGGAGGACGACGAGCCCTCGCTCCCGCCTGGCATAGTCCCCTGGAAAATGGACAAGATGCACTACCTCCTTCACCGTGTCGATAGCATCGACATCAATGCGAAACCAGCCGATACTCAAGTTTGTCTCTCTCCCACCATCTCCGCCTCCAAAGTGTTTTTTTACATCGTTATATACTCACATCAGCCGCCAAGTCGCCCACACATCCTGCAGACGCGCAAGGCCTCGAGTCAGAGTCAGCAGAAGAAGACCGGGAGCAGGAGAGTTCCGAGTTCGTCCACGCTCTCATCCCCGCCGACGAAGCGGCCCGCCGCCGATCGAAATCTTCCTCTTCCACCGAATCCCTTCCCCCTGGCGCCGTGGGAGCCTTTGGCAACCTGCCACTGTCGAGCGCCGTACGGGCGAACCACTACCCACCGTCAGTCCAGGCTCGGCAACTGCTGAACCTGCAGACCGAGGAGTACCGTCTGCCGTCCTTCATAGCCTCCGACGGAAGCCCGCTCTCCGGCCTGTTCTACAGCTATCGGGACGCCGCCCTGGACATGCTCTCCAACGGCGTCCCGTCGTTCCAGGTCTTCGGGCCGTCAGACCGCATCGACATCGAGCTCTTCTTCCGGAACCGCGAGCCCCACGACACCTACGACGTCCACTCGTGGGCCTGCGAGATACTGAAGAACATTGAGGGCTATGACGTGTTTGTGCAGCTCGCGAGCATCGCCCTTTATGTGACGTACATGCGGGTGAGTGTCGAGGTAGCGGATCGACGATGCCTTTCTCTCCAAGCCATTGATCACGACGGCGGATACCCGTTCGCTGACACGCAGCATAGTGGAACATCCTGCCCACCGCCACAAACTACGCTCTCATGCCCGAGATGATCCGTCCGACCCATCGGCAACGCTTTATGCCCCATCGCATGACCATCGACCTCGTACCACAGTGAGTAACCCCCCCCCCCCTCAGTCTACCCCACCACACTATCCGCTTCCCCGGGCCCTAACTGCGTGACCGCCAGCCCCGCCATCCGCGACGCGCTGATCAATAGGTTCCGCGACTGGCTCTCGCCGGGCACGATGGACACGGGGGGCACCAGCGTCGGCTGGCCCTACAGCCTCGACGCCGCCGTCGACGTGTGCCCTATGACGGGACGCAGGGTGCTGAGCCGTGCCTTCTTCGAGCACGCCACCAATGCGTCTAACTGGAGCCTGGACAAAGCCATCCGTCCCCTGTTTCCGGAGATTGAGGCCATGGGGTTCAGAATCAGAGACTGAGAGCTCTTTCAGAAAAGCAAAGCGTTCGAGTTGCCGCCGGTGGGCTTTTGGGAGACTGAGCGGGGGACGGTGTTCAAAAAGGCGTTTGGAGATGGCGGAGCAACAAATCCTTGCTTTAGTATAAAAAGCGTAATCATCTATTCCAATGGCATGGACAACAATTGTCTATGATGGAGAAACTAATAGCTGCCCGTGCCAGCTGGTCAGTGTTTCGGATGATGCCAGGCTTGCAAGCGGCGGAGCAACAGCTCCTTGCTTTTAGTACAGAAAGTGTATTTGACGACAATTGTCTACTCCTACAGGAAACCGGTGGTCCATGTCAGTTGGCTAGAACTTTGGATGCCGGTAGTGCCATCCTGCTAGGCTTGCAGATTGATCGTCCCATGTAATAATAGGATGCCAGCTTCGTTTGTAGACGCATACTCTCACAACATTAACCCAACTGCCCCATGAGCAATAGGTCTTGTCGTCATGCAGAGTCCTGCCCACTCCCGCGCAAGAGTCTGGGATAGCGCGCTTCATCGCTTTTCTCAACCATGGCTTCCAGGAAAGCAGCCAACACGGGGCTCATTCCCTTCTCCTCAGCCTTCGCCGCCCAATCAACCATGCTCAAACTCTTGAAAGGGTGGCCGAATCGAGCTTCCATGTAACTGTGGAACTCGTGTACCGGGACTACATTATCCTCGGTGTGGTGGATGATTCTGGTCGTGCCGTACAACACCCCAAAGTTGTCATCTGTCAGCGACCTCAGAACCGCGTCCGCCGCCGTAGGCAACTTGCACATGTCCAGGAAACCGGAAAACTTGTCCAAAGACGGGACCGCTTTGAGGATGGTCGAGTACTTGTGGATCATGTTGACGGCGTCCATCTCGTCGGCGTCTTCGGACATGAGGTAACCCGCGCGATGAATCGACACGGGCAAGCCAGTCGCAGCTGCGCACCGCTCGAGGAAGGTTTCGCTGGCCCATTTCGTCGAGGTGAAGCCTTCCCTGCCGAGAGCTGCGGAAGGGTAATGGACGGAGATGGGCCGCTCGTGGTACGAGTTGTCTCCGCTGAACAGAATGACGCGGGGGCTGGAAATGTAGTGAAATGGCACCTTTTTACCCAATGCCAGGTTTGCCAGGAACTTTGTTGACTCTACGTTCTGGGCGCGAATAGAGTCATAATTGTTCAGGCAAGAGCCCTCAGCTCCAGCATGGATGATGATGTCTACATCTCTTTGCAAGGCTCGTTGCGTCTCATCCGAAAGACCAAGCCTTGGTTCCGCAAGACTCCCGATGTGAACCATGAGTTTGTCGCTCGACGGAAGTTGCGGAACTTGTTCCACACTGGTGGCCACGCAGTGGACTTTGCCAACTGATGGGTCATCAAGAAGCAGCTGCAGAAGCCATGATCCCAACCCCTTGGCACCACCCGTGAGGATGATGGTTCTGTCTCTTTTTGGGACCATGTGAGATGGGCCGGTGTCCACTCCATCGCTACCTGCGTCAATGTCGAAACGGGTTTGCTCGTCCCAGAATTCCCAGTCAATGCCCTCGTTCCCAGCTTCTTTAGCGCCCCGAATCATAGCTGCCATTGATCGTAGAGTGCTGCCCTCGAACAACTGGAGGAGCGACACGGTGACTTGCCATCGCTTCTGGATCTTCTTTTTCAGGTGTACCAGCAGTAACGAGTTTCCACCCAGTCGGAAAAAATCGGATCTGGGAATGATTTCGGCGGACTGAGAAATGGTGTCCGGCAGTACCTCTTCCCATATCTGACGCAAGTCACGCTCGAGTGGAGTGAGCGTTTCCTGGCAGCTTTCTTCGGTCTGGGCCGGGATTGGTATCTTGTCCAATGCGACCCGATCCAACTTTCCATTGTGATTCATAGGAATCTGCTCAAGCGGGATGATAACGAAAGGTCTCATGTACTCCGGAAGTGGGAGACTTGCCGGGAGTGATCGGAGATACTCGTGAATGCCCTTGGTCTGAGCTCCGGCTGCGATCACGGCAAATGCAATCAATGTCTTTTCGTCTCCGCGGACGGTAACCACGGCTTCAGCCAGCTTGCCGTTGGCAGTCTTGAGGATGTTGGACGCGATATCCTCAAGCTCGACACGTATGCCTCTGATCTTGACTTGACTGTCGCCATTGATGCGGCCAAGAATGACGAGTGAGCCATCGGGTCTCAAATACCCCGAGTCACCAGTACGATACATCGTTTTCCAGTCGTTTCTTTGGTCTTCGACAGTAGCGCATGGATCCTCTACGAAAGCCTTCGTAGTGGGCTCTGGGCGGTCAAGGTACCCATGGCCGACGCCTGCACCTCCGATGCAGACTTCTCCGGCGCAGCCATCTGGCACCAAGTTCATTCGGTCATCGACAATGTAAATTGAAACATTGTCCAGAGCAAAACCCGCGTGTACAAGGCCTAGACCGTCTTCCAGATAGTTGACTTCCCCTATGGTGGCAAAAATACAGGCTTCTGTCGGCCCGTATGCGTCGAAGACGCGAGCGCCTGGTGGCATTGCCTGCTTGAACTGGGCCGCCAGCTGGGCTGTGAAGATTTCACCGCCAACAGCTACCGTTCGGAAACTTGTGCACGTCTTGAGTATTCCCGAAGCATGTTGAAAAATGTGCTTGAACTCCACAGGTGTGCCCGCCATGAACGTTACCTTTTCGTCCTTGATGAGGTTGGCGATTGCCAACGGGTCTCTGCGTTGGTCCTTGGAAGCCATGACGAGAGTGCCTGCGTTAGCGAGAGCTGTAAAAATCTCAAATACGCAGACATCGAAACCGACACCAGTCTGCTGGAGGACAACCTCCTTCTGTGGTCGTACTTGGAGCCTGCGAGAAGACGCCTCTATGAGGTTGGCGTAACTTCTGTGCTTGAGGATTGCTCCCTTGGGTACTCCGGTGGTCCCACTGGTATAGAAAAGCACGGCTGGTGCTTGAGGATCAGATGAATTGCGAAGTTCATGCTGACGCTCTCGAATCGGAATCGAAGAAATGTCCATGACTGAAGCAACATCACAAGACTGTCCGAGCCACTGGGCGAGATTGGACATCGCCTTACAGTGGATGATTGCCTGAGGCTTGCAGTCACTCACAATTGCAGCCAACCTCTCTCGGTGGTTCGTTGTATCGAGAGAGAGTACGACGGCCCCGGCCTTCAGAACTGCAAGATAGGCAAAGATATAGTCGGCGGATGGCTCAATCAACAGACAGCAGAAAGGCCTAGCGCTCCTAGGAACACCCATGGCTCTAAGAGATGTCGCGATGCTGTCGACGCTTCGCATCATGTCTTCATACGTATAAGCCCTCGCTCCATCTTTAACAGCAATGTGATCTGGATGGCTTTCGGCGGCGTGGTCGATCTTATGAGAAATAGTATCTGTCAATCCAATAGTATATCGGCGGCCCCTTCCTAGCAGACATTTCCCATCCCGCTCGCCGATGGGTTTCAGCGTGGAAGGTTTGTACATGGGAAGCTCGGCAACTTCAGACTGCGGAGCCGCGCAAGCAGACTCCAGTAAGTATCGATAGCAGTCCATAATTGATTGTGCAGCCTCCTTGGAATACAGCTCGTCTTGGACTGCCACATGTAAAAGACACGTGCCGTCTGGAGTGTCCGTAATGTTGACTCCCAGGTCATACGGGTTGCCAGAACTCTGAGATTGGAGGTACTTGACCGCAGCATCGCCGATAGAATTCAGTCCCAGAACCCCAAGTCGGTAGTTAATAATGACTTGGAAGATTGGGCTATGCCGTGTCGTACGGGGAACTTGCAGCTTATCCAGCAAGGCATCCAGGGGAATCATGGAGTTGGAAAGAGAGGCGAGAATCTTCGAAGACGCCTTCTTACAAAGAGCTTCAAAGGTGTCGGCCTCCCCCATCTTGATCCTGACGGGAACAATATTAATGAAGCACCCCGCCGTCTGTGAGAACTCGATGCCCATTCTTCCTGTATCAACAGTTCCTATGCAGAAGTCATTGGTCTGCGAAAGGCGAGACACCATTGATGCCAGCACGGCGAAGTGGAAATGGAACGGCGTTACATGAAGACGACTGCTGGTTTGCTTGATCTGAGAGACCAGTTCCTTTGACAAGACCGTATCGACGACGGTGGTGGCGTACCGATTCGTTGCCTTCCGTGACTTCGTGTGCGACATGGGGAAGAGAGGCAGGGCATCTGGAAGGCCTGCAAGCTCATTCTCCCAGAATTGGATCTCCTTAGCGCAGTTTCCCATCTCGACCATCGACCGCTGTTTAACTGAAAAGTCGGCGTACTGCGGGACCGCGGGCAGAGGCTTTCCTTCGTATGCTCGTGCGAGATCTTTGAGGAGAAGGACCCATGTGACGCCGTCGATCACTATGTGGTGACTGGAGAGAATGAGGGTGTGTCGGCCCTTTGCATGTCGCAAGACAGTCAGACCAAGACAAACACCTTCTTCGAGGTTCCAATTCTTTCCTTTCATGTCTTGAAACTCTTGCGCAGTCGAGGCATCCGTTGCGTCGTCCACGAATTTGAAGGGACATGCTGACGTGGCCGTCACAGCTTGCATAGGCAAACCAGTCGACGAGTCCGTATAGAAGTAGGTGCGGAGGATTTCATGATGCCAAGTCACCTGGCGGAATGCATTCTTCAGACGGCTAATGTCCAAAGGCCCACGAAGCTCGTACATGCATGTCTCGTTGTAGGTTGTTGGATCCTCCAGGAACCCTTGAAGAAACCACAGCCGGGCTTGTGCAAAGGACATTTGCGCTCTTCGCTGGACAACCGGTTGAGTCTTGGGCTCTCTGAAGAAGCCACCTGTCTTTTCATCCTCTCTTTCGCTATCAGCGGGTGTCATGACAGCTGGCGTTGATGCGTCTGATGAACCTGGCGTCGATAGGCCATTAGCCTGCGGGGCCGGATCATTTATCTGGATTATCTTCATCTTAGGCTGGGTCTCAGTCTTTGGAGCCTCCATCTTTGCCGGACTGCTGCGTCTATTGGCCAAGATAGGGGCTGACGCTGCTTGGCAGATTGAATCTCCAGAAGCACCACTCAAGATCTGAAGAACGCTGACTTCGGCGCCCACAACCTTTCGGAACCAAGTCTGAACTTCCATTGCAAGAAGCGAGTCCATGCCAAGACTGACAAGAGGCAGGTCCATCTTGGCACATCCTTGAGGGAGTTGTAGGAGGCTCTCTAGCCTCTGAGCGAAAGCTTCTCGAACCTTGGCGAAGACAGTCTCCTCGTCCGTAGCTGAGTCTAGGACAGCCCAAAGATCTTCGAGAGCTGAGGGGCCAATGCTCTCGGTCGCCGAGTCCCGCTTGTCCCTTACATAGAAACCGAATCGGGGCTCGTCAGACCAGAATGGTCTCTCGGCTTCGTTGTCGCTGATTGCCAAGCCGGCGATGAGCTCATTGTGCGAAGAAAAGCCCGGACGACCGGCAAGGATACCCTCTGCAAACATGACGTGGACCTCAGCCTCGCAAAGAGCGTGAACACACATGGCGCGCAGCTTCTTGACGACCTTGGGATCTTGACGAGTAACATACCCTGCGTCAGAGATCATGCCAACGTCAATAACGGATCCAGCTAGGCCCCGGCGTCTCCGATCGGCAGCCAGTCCAGCCATGAACATGTTGGCCATGTGATAATTGGACTGACCAGGTGTTCCTATAATACTGCCGGTGGACGAAAGCATGATGAAGAAGTCTAGATCATGGCCCGAGAAAGCACGGTCGAGGTGGAGACTACCATCGACCTTGGGTCGGAGGGCAGTTTGCAAAGACTCTACGTCCATCTGCATGAAGAGACTGTCCGACAATACCATTGATCCATTGCAAACGCCTGCAATTGGAGGCATTGTTCTAGAGATCTCGTCGACAACCTCCTTGATGCGATCTGGAGCTGTCACGTCCATGGCCATCACCAGAACCTTGGCACCTAGCTTTGCCATGGAGTCGATCCACGTCTGGCTGACTTTGGGATTTCTGCTTGCCAGCACGGCATATTGAACGCCGTGCTTGATCATCCAGTGGCAGATGGAAATTCCAACGTCACCGGCGAGACCTACCATGAAGTAGGTCTTGTCAGACTTGAAGAGTTGCTCGGGCTTGACAGGCTGTAGATTCGCCTGGATCGGGATGCTTCGAGCCAGCCTCCAATCGACGACAGTCGCGGATGAATTCGCAGTGATTTCGCTCAAGTCACCAATTGGTACAATCTCTGTCTGATCTTCAAACAACCTGTTCAACTGGATCGTAGACGCGTATGCAGCTTCGAGAAGCTGAGAACCTGGTCTATTGAATTGGCTTGCAGGGCAATTCCAGAAATGTCCACTAGAGGGTTTGCGCACCAAGAGAAAAGACGACACCTTGGACAGAAGATCGGAAGCATCGGCGTCACTGACCGAGTCCCCAAACACAATTGCTGCAGTCTTGCGGGGCACATACGCCTTGAGCAAACGCGTCGGGGCGCGCGGTGGAATGAATCCATCGCAGGTTGCGTCGGGGGAAGTTGCCAATATTTCAATGTCGTTTTTCTTTGCCTCGAATTCCAAAACGTCTCCTGCCATCTTGTTTACCCCATGTAGCCAGATAGTGTAGCCTCGAGGCACTGACCGTAGCCAAGCCTGCGCGGCTAACATGACGGACAGGACTGCAACAGCATGGGCGGCGATGCTGGCGGAGAACACTCTGTCGCTTGGAACTTGGAACACCGAAGAATTTTCTGGAGACAGTGCAATGACAGCTTCGGAACTTCCCTGACGTTTGCCAACACAGAGATATTGGGGCACTTCATAAGGCAGCAGATCGATGGGTGTCAAGCAGGAGAAAGCGTTCTCAATGGTGTCCAGTCTAGGCCTGTCTTGAATGAGCTTGAAACTGGCCCTCATTTCAATTGAGGTTTCCATTGGAACGGCCTCAATGATGTGAGTTTCTGATGTGACTTCCTTAACGATTCGTCTTCTGGCCGAATTGGTTCGCTCATTAGGATCTTCGTACTCCCTAATACGGGGAACGAAAAGTTGATTGTTTCTCAGACAGAGTTCGGTTTCCGAAGACCAAAGTCTCTCCTCTGACGCCGTGCTATGAATGGTAGTCAACGTCAGCTGAAGGAAACGCTGCAGGATTGTGTTGGGGTCAAGCTTGGTATCTCCGTCGATATCCATGACCTGGAGGAAGCTTCCCAGGGCAGGTTTCTCAGCGCGCAATCCGCGGCACAAACCAACCAACATGTTCGAATAAGGGTTTGACGTAGTCGCATTTCTTGTAAGGACCAGTGCCCCCCGAGCCTTCTCAATGATGCTTTTGAACCCAGACAAAACTGCGTCATCAACTCCGCCCTTGAAGGTTGGCTGGTCCAGCTCAGAAAGGCAGAGAACTAGACAGTTTGCGGGTACCCTGGCTGCCTGGACACTTCGGAAGTCGGGAAAATGGATGACATCGTTGCCAAGAGTCTTCAGTTTGTCTGTTAAAGGGCGAATAATCTTTGACATGGCAAAAGTAGAACCGCCAAGGAGGGTAAATGGAACGAAGTCGGGTACCATGTGGGTGTTTTCGAGCGGCTCTCGGAGGGCGTTGATTGTTTGGTCAGTAGCTTGGCTGACAAATGTGGTAAAAGTATGTAAATGTTCCTCTTTCTGATCACGGTTGAACAGATCAATGCCTGTAAAGCCAACGTTGCGGAGCTTTTCGTCCCAAGTCTCGATGGTAGCGACTGGTCCAAACCGTCGACAATTGTCGCGTGCGAGCCACCAACCCTCTAGGCAGCCCATGATCACTTGGATTCTGAGATGATCTGACGTCGGCTCAACAACGACGAGGAAGCCGCCTGGCTTGAGAACCCCTCTGGCGCGGCGCAGTATGACTTCAATGTCAGCCGACACGTGCAGAACATTCGCAGCGATGACGACATCATATAATGGGGAATCAAAGCCTTGCTCCTCGAAAGGCTTCCCGATATCCAGTTTCTTGAAAGTCATCTTGTGTACGTGATCCGCGAATCGTTTCTGGGCCTCGGGGAAAAACGCGAGCGACACGTCAGTAAAGGTGTAAGAACCGAAGTGATCACCGATGGTTCCAAGTACAGCCGAGGTCGCAGCACCAGTTCCGGCTCCAATTTCGAGAATGTTTGCCTTTGGATACCGATGACATATGGCGCTTAAGTAAGCCGAGAGTTGACGTTCAGTGTTGCGAAGACCCAGACCTTCACGGTAGAAATGGCTGAGTTTGTCCTCCGCAAAAAGGACGTGAACCATCTGTTTCTCGTTGCGGAAGACACTGCCGGCTTCATCCCCCACCCGTCGAAGAAGCTCGAAGTCTACTTGGTTCTGGTTTCTTTCAAGAAGGGAATCGATCGTCTCTCTTGTGTCCTTCGCCCAGTAATGGTGGGCTCCCCTTTCGACAGTGTTCGCAAGGGCTGTGAATTGTTCAGACATCATCTTTTCATGGGGCTTTAGGTTCTCGACTCCAACCTTGCTAGCCTCCGTCAGGATCTTGCGGCAGAAGAACAAAGCAACACGTTCAGCTTCTTCAATGGCAACATCTTGCGGGGGGTTGAAATCGATTTCAAATTCGGCGCCGCCCAAGAGATCAGCTTCCCATTTGGTCTCTGCGAATAGAATACGGTCATTTGAGGCGTCTGGCCGTCCGAGAGCTGCTAACGTCATTCCTTCGAGCTGGAGAAACGGCGACTTGAAGTCGTCGTGGGGCGAGTAAATGCTAATATCGCCACTGAACTTCGTTGCGGACAACTCTGTTGAAAAGGCGTCGATAAGAACTTCAATATGGCCGCCGGCGGATGGGATGAGGCAGCTTCTGGGGTCGACGGTGATTCTCTTGAAGCTTTGAGGGAGGTATGCCGTCCAGAGTCTCTCGGCTGTGGGAGCGTTGAAGGCAGCAAACACCTGCGTTATGTTAGTAGGCCACAAAAGGCCATCAATTTGAGTCAAAAAGAAAGGGCCAAGGCTCACTGGTTGTAGTGCAACGTCAATCAGTGCTGGGTGGTAGAGATTCCCGTATTCAATCTCGTCAGCCAACCAGGACGCTGTTGCGGTGGCAACGCCATCGACACGGCGCATCGACTTGAGCCGCTTGAACAGGCCTTCGTACTCCAGTCGAGTTTCTTTCACGGAGCTGTAAAAACGCTCAACGTCCACGGGCGGTACTGTTGTAGCCAATGGGTCAACTCGTGGTGGGAGGATATTATCATTGACGTTACCCAACGACACAGAGATGTTTCCATAACAAGTTCTGTCCACCTTGCCTGCACTTGCATCAGAACACACATAAGACGCGAACTCGGCTTCAATCTTCATTTCGTCTTTGTGCGTCACTCTGACCGATGTCAGAATCTCGACTGGCCTGGGCCCCTCCTCTACCTTGAGTGGTCGCTCGAGGGCGAGGTCCTTGATCTCAATTAGCGCCATGGGTTTGCCGCTGCTGAGAAACTGCGCCACCTCGAGCATCATGGCGACGTAGCCGGCCGAGGGAAACAGCACCTCTCCCTGGAACGAATGACCACGTAGCCATGGTAGCTCCTTGAGGTTCAGGAAGTTGCGCCACCGTGGTTCCCAATCCGAGTCATCGGGGCACCGGTGGCCAAGCAGGATGTTGTTGTTTCCACTAGAGCGTAGTCGATAATTGCTGGAAATCCTCGATTCACGCCAAATTGGGGCGCCATGATCCCAGGAGTATGTGGGTAGGTCATCCACTACTTTGTGCGTGGGAACTTCATCGTGCCAGCAGCGCTCACACCCATCGAAAGGAAGCACGTTGGCCTTGAAGTGAGACCATAAGAAGCCCTGCAGTTGCATCATACTGACTACACAATCCTCGCCCCGGTTCATGCTGCCACAGTACGGGAGCTGCTTTCCTAGATGTGGCCGTACAGTCTGGTTCACAGGTCCTTTCAGTGCAGGATGTGGTCCAACTTCAATAGCGACATCGAACGGTCCGCCGTTAGTGAGGGCTGTCGTAACTGCATCTGAAAAAAGAACAGGCTTCACCATATTGTCGATCCAGTACGGCCCGCTGAGATCATCGAGGTTTTGGTCCCAGTATCGATTCGCTGACCCATCCACACTTGAAATCCAAACGCACTCGCCTCTCGTTTGTTGGGGTGAGATTCCACATTTTCGCATAGCTTTGAGGTAGGCCTCGGCGCACGCCTCCATGTGTGGAGAGTGATATGCCTTGTCGGTCTTCAGGAGGCGGGCAAAGACCTTACGGTCGTCAAAAACTTCCTTGGCTTCTTGAATTGCGTCAACGTCGCCGGAAAGGGTGACGCTAGAAGGAGAATTCTTCGCCGCGAGACAGATTCTGCCTTTGAAAGGTGCGTCGCGGCAAAAGTCTTCAGCAGCCTTGCCACTAATCCCAACTGCCATCATGGCGCCCCTGCCTGCCAGTTTGGCATAGAGACCTCGGTAGAAGGCGACGCGGATGGCATCGGATAAGGAGAGGATGCCAGCTGCGTAGAGTGCAGCGATTTCGCCGGACGAGTGGCCAACGACGGCGCAGAACTTGATTCCACTGGTTTGTAGCATCCGAGCCAAGCCAATCTCCACTGCCGTGGTTGCAGGTTGCGCAATCTCGGCCTCGGAGATCCGGCTTTGTGATGGATCAGCGAGGAGCTCTTGCTTGAGAGACCATGACGGAGCATCTGAAAGCTTTGACAGGGATTCGTCGCACTCCTCAATAGCTGCTCTGAATACAGGGCTCTGCAACAGCAATTCCCTTCCCATACCAGGCCATTGTGCACCTTGTCCCGTGAAAATCCCCAAGGCTCCAAGACCTTCGGTAGGGGAAACGAGGCTTGACGCTGGCGTTCCCAAAGAAGGTTGCGGGCCACCGAATTCTGTGATGACTTTCTCGAGGCTTGCCAAAAGCTCCATCCGTGATGTCGCATGAAACGACTTTCGAAACCCAAGTCTGCTTCTACGCTCCCACAGAGTCCATGCTACGTCGCTGAGGCTCACATTTGGGTTGTCATGAATGTATGTGGTCAGCTGTCGGATGTTTTCGAGTAAGGAGATTTGCGAGTGAGCGCTGACAACAATGGGCATGGTGAAACGTTCATTGAAGAGACTGATAGATGCCAACGGCTGCGAGTCCAGCTTCGGCTCATATGCTTCCAGGATGACATGTGCGTTCGTCCCTCCGAATCCGAAGCTGTTTACACTTGCACGTTTGTGCTGTCCACTGACTCTCGTAGGCCAGGGAGTCGCCTTCGTGGGGACTTTGAGAGCGTGCTGGTAGGGCTGGATCTTTGCGCTTAATGATCTAAGGTGCAGATTGGGAGGGATTGTGTCATGCTTCATTGCGAGAAGAACTTTGATGACACCGGCCAAACCGGCGCAGCCTTCTAGATGACCAACAACTGTCTTGATTGACCCCACGTAAAGGGGGCTCACTTCTGCGCCCGGGGCACCCTCAGTTGAGAAAAAGCTCTCGAAAATGCCTTTGGCTTCTGTGGGGTCACCAGCCTGGGTTCCTGTGCCATGACTATCCGACGTGTTAGCGACATGAGACGTTTCCATAGAACGGATCAGCACCTACGCCTCAAAGTATTGACATCTGTCTTCCGCCTTTGACGGATCCAGCCCTGCGGCTCGATATGTCTCCGTGGTCAGCTTAGCCTGCGCCATAGCACTGGGCATCGTGATCCCCGGCGTTCGACCGTCAGAGTTGACACCCGAGTTCCGTATAACGGCTTGAATTGGGTCATTGTCCCTCAAAGCCTTGCTCAGAGGCTTGAGCAGTAGTGCGGCCACGCCCTCTCCCCTTGCATAACCATCTGCCATGGCATCCCACATTTGACACTTCCCCGTCGGGGAAAGCATTCGCAGTTTCGACTCGCTAATATACATGTCAGGTCCAAAGATGAGGTTGGCGCCCGCGACGATGGCGGTCTCAGCTGTACCGTTGCGGAGATCCTGGACTGCGAGGTGCATCGCTACAAGAGATGACGAGCAGGCTGTATCCAGACAAATTGATGATCCGGAAAGATCGAAGAAGTACGATATTCGGTTAGCCAAGATGGCGCGCGATGTACCCGATGCAGCGTATTGCGACAGATCTTCCGTGTCGCGGTACTGGATCGTCTCATAGTCGCCCGTCATCACGCCAACGAACACCGAACATCGAGAGCCCTGAAACTTATCAATGGGCGTCCCAGACGATTCGGTGGCTTCGTAGACCGTTTCCAAGAGAATTCTCTGCTGCGGATCCATAGCCTCCGCTTCTAGAGGACTGACGTTGAAGAAGGCCGTGTCGAAGAGACGTGGGTCCTCCTCGAGGAAATAAGATTTGGTGACATTTGACTTGCCATGATACTCGCCGTTTGTGTGGTAGAACTTTTCAAGGTTCAGACGATCTGGATCTGGCTTTCTAGATAGGTCTCGTCTGCTGTTCAGCACCTCCCAAAGCTTAGCGGGTGTGTTGGCACCTCCGGGGAAGCGATGCGCTACCCCAATAATTGCAATGGGCTCCATGATTGATCTGTGCGAATCAGCTTCTGCACAGAGCATATGCTTAAACATTGCACTTACCTCTGTGGTCAAAAGGTTGCCGTGCTGTTTGTTATGCAAGTCACTATTTGGTCTGTACGAACGCTTCGCGAAAACCGGTGACTTTGTGAATAGTTTCACGTGCGTAATGCTACGTAACGAAATGTTATGTCGAGGTATCTGACCACTTTCGTCAGCTTCGCTACTTGGCCAGATTAGGCCTATACGTACAATAGTAGAAAATGCTGCTTCGCAAAGTCATAATCCTTGTTGCTAGAGCCGCTCGTAGAACTTATGCCACAGTAGACGCAGCAGGAGTAACGAATCCAAAAACTGACTAAGCATCTCTTGTTACGTAGTCAATGAAGATCATTGAGAAATATATTTGTTTTCGCCCCGGTGGAGAGATTATGTTTGGCGGGAACTCCTTCCTTAGATCCATTTATATGATTCAAGGTTAAAGTTCAAGACAAGGGCTACGTATAGAAGTTATCATCCTATACTGGGGGGTAGTTGTTTCTCGTTCCATAGCTTACCATGCGATCCAGAATTATCCTTCCCAACAGAATTAATAGGTTTCAGACCGTAGTGTCATCAGGTTCGCTCTTGCGGGCTAGGTATCGGACGTATGAATCATTCATTGCAGAGCGCGTTGATACAGAAACGGGTCAGTTCCTTTCCTTGGAACTTTATTGCGTTGCATTCGCGAAGATACCAAATCAATAGCCTAGAAACCTTGACGAATAGAGACTCTGATAGGTTCAATGGCTAGAGAGTCCCGCAATGAGCCTCAATCAATGAGTCAAAAGTGCCTAAGTTGTCTCAAGGTTGTCATGGATAGACCACAACTGAGTCAGCATCGAATGGCCCTGGAGGAGCTGTGGAGCTCAACAGCAACTCGGAACACACAGCCCTCCCGAGGGAGTTCTTTTCCGCGATATAGAACGAGAAGAGCAGGTGGTGTTAGTTTGCCTTCATCTGCATCAATACGGAAATCCATTCCTCAATTCAGTATTCACAGAGAGACTCGAATTCCTACTGTCAAAAACAATGGCACATCCATCCAAATCAAGAAAAGCAGTAGTCATCCAAGGACCCGAAACGGCAAAGGTGGTCTCCGTCCCAATACCAAGCTTATCACCAACAAATGTTCTTATCAAAACAGCATGCGTCGGCTTGAACCCGTTAGAAAACAAGATGATAAAAGCCGGCATCCCTAAAGGGGGAATTCCTGGTCTCGACTTTGCCGGCATCGTCATATCAAAAGGCGCAAATATATCTCCGGACGTTCGACTTGGAGACCGAGTGTGTGGAGTGGCCTTTGGATACAATAATAATGATGGATCCACGGGCGCCTTTGCTGAGTATGTCGTGGCCGAGGAACATGTGCTCTTTCACATACCCAGCGGTATCTCTTTCCAAGAGGCTGCGACGTTCCCTTGCGGTCTTCTCACTGGCGGCATGGTTCTTTTCAACACGATGAACCTTAAAGCCGCACATCCGAATGGGGGTCAATATGTTTTGATATATGGCGGCAGCACAGCGTCCGGTATCTTCATGATCCAGTTACTGAGACAGTAAGATACACTGAAGCTACATTGAACGAAAATCAGCTGATCATTTCAGTTACGGCTTCATACCAGTAGTCACCTGCTCACCGCACAACTACACGCTCGTCAAGACGGCAGGAGCAGAAGCGGCATTTGACTATAAATCACCAACATGCGCCTCCGACATTCGCGAGTTTACTCGAGACCAGCTTGCGTACGCAACAGACTGCATCATTACGGCAGACTCGATGAAAATCTGCTATGAAGCCCTCGGCAAGGCGGGGGGTCGCTACGTCGCGCTCGACAAGTTCCCGATAGCGAGCCACTCACGGCGGTCGGTCCGACCGTCATGGATCATTGCGATGACCGCTTTCGGGTCCGCTCTAGACTGGGCTGCCCCTTACCAGTTCGAGCCCTCCCCGGCTGACCGTGACTTTGCAGGGACTTGGACCAGGGAGGCCGCGGAGCTAGTGGGGGATGGGGCGGTGAAGCCACTTCGGTATCGTGTCATTGGTGAGACGCTTGACGGCATTGAAAGAGGCTTGGAAGAGCTGAGAAGTGGCCGGGTTTCAGGCACGAAGCTCGTATGTATTGTAGACAAGTCCATGATTGAAGGATAAACAGCGGTATCTTCACCGGGCGGAAGCGCTGTTGTTTCTAGTTGTCCGAGTTGACAATTAACTCACTTGTGTCATTTGGAATATGCAGAGTTAGCATTCACTTTAACCGAAGCGCGGTGTGAAACGTGACAGTCTCGCATTCAACACCAATTCATGTATGCGCTACCTAGTAAGCTCAAGTATAACGCTTTTTTGACTAGAAGCTAGTCAGTATCCAATTGTCGGCCCACGGTTTGACCCGCAAGCGCATGCAGCCAGCGCGCGCTGAATAGAAATGTCTCGACTCGACATACATGTACGGATGTGGTTCAGAGCGATGCAGGGGAAAACTCTCTCAACACTCCCTCCCAACAATCTTACGTAGTGCAACTAAGCGAAAACCTCGAAACCTTAATTTCCGAGCGTTGGATTCGCCGAATGGCGAGTCAGCTGACGTGGTCCTCTCGGACCGTTCAGGGCGTTTGATGAGAGGGAAACTGACGATGACGCACCTGGACTGACGTAGCGTCTGCAAACTGCAGCTATTATCCAGAAGGCATCACAGGAAGAGTCCTTCATCCGAGACAGCCAGGCTAACCAACAAACACGACAAGTTAGTACTTGCTCGGCGACACTATCCATAATGTCTTCGTCCAGAGTTCTTGTCATTGGCTGCGGTATCGCCGGTCCAGCAATCGCCTGCTTACTGAAGCAGAAGGGCTACGAACCAATCATATTCGAGAGATCCGAGGCGCCAGGCGATGTTGGAGCGTCCGTCATGATATGCCCCAACGGACTGAAGGTCCTCAACCTCATCGGCCCTATAGCCGACAGGCTCCTCCACAACGGACCTCCCCTCCTCGAGCTGTGCGATTGTAAGGCTTCGGGTGATATTCTCGGCCGCTCTGACGTCCCCGCGGAGTTCGCGAAACGATACGGACAGCCAGCCGTCGGCATCAAGCGGACGATCATCACGTCTTGGCTGCGGGACCTGGCCATCGAGAGCGGCGTTGAGGTGAGAGAAGGCTGGAAGCTGGAACAAATCCAAGAGACTGAGGATTCTGTGATTGCTTTCTTCGAAGGGGGCAAGTCTGAAACGGGAAGCTTTTTGGTCGGGGCCGATGGGTTGAAGGCGGCGACGAGAAGGTTGCTGTTGGCACGCGGAGGCATTGAAGATGTGAAGCCGTCATTTACCGGGCTGACGCAGGTGAGCGGACTTCTTTGTTGTTTCTTCGCATCATCAACAATAACCATGGAGACAGGTTTCTGGTATCTCTCCCACACCTGAGGCTTTCCGTAACAGCCCTGCGGCGAGGAATTGGTACGGAGAGTTGAGCCACGTCATCTGCTACCCAATCGCCCACAGCAGGACATCCTGGGCTTTGACTCTGCCTGGCAACGATGAGGAGGAGGCCGCCTGGGGACTCTTCAGCGACGAGAAGAGAGCAGCTGAAAAGGAAAAAATGACTGGGATACTGCAGGCCAAGGGATGGGACCCAGTCGTCTTGGGAATGGTAAACTCCGCAGAGCGACTGATCAAGTATGGCATCTACGACCGTCCCGAGCTCCAACCTGAGCAGTGGTACTCTGGTCGGTGCGTCATGGTTGGCGATGCAGTCCATCCGACAAGTGTTCATCTCGGACAAGGTGCCAATCAGGCTTGGTAAGTTCTCCTCGCATCGGAAAACGAATTGGAGGGTACGTTTCAGACTCACAAGACGAACAGCGAGGACTGCTACTATCTCACGAAAGAGATCCCCAAGTTCGACGCATCAAAGGGGCTTTCCACGTCAACACTCACCGAGGCTTTCAAGGCGTACGCGACGAGGCAGCAGCCGCACACTTCGCTCTTGGTCAAGGGCGCTAGAGCTGTTGGATCGGCGCGTGTGTCGGCACCTGAGTCCTGCGCTCAACGTGACCTGGCCGTCACTCGGAGCATGGCTGATCGAGCAGGCCTTCAGGCCAAGTTTGACTTCACCTACTCGAGACCTTTTTGAGAGGGTTCAGTTTTCTGCAGGCGTAAATCTTTTCTGTGGGTTTGAAGTCCAACATGCGAGCACGCGCACAAAGCCCACTGTTCTGGATCAAAAAGGTATTTCCTACGTATTGATATCGATGATTGAGAGCACCTACCTGAAATCTGCTTCGTTGGCCAAATGTTACTGACGTGGCGGCCTCTGGTAGATAGTTCGAGCGCATCTAATACACTTGAATTTGGTTCGTGTGACAAGCACGTCTTTTTATTTATGATTTCGAAAAGAATTGCATTTCTCTGCATGTTTCCGAAATCTATACTGAACCATCGAGTCCAAAATACATGGTGTATAAAGTGCCAGGGTAACCTTAAATCCTTATGCCTTGTAACATGTTTTCTTCATTGCAAATAAACCAAGCCAGATTATATTGAGTTGGTCGGAGACCACTTGCGCATAAAGTTGAGGATCAAGAGATGTACGAACTTGGCGGCGGACCCAGGTAACTCTCCTTCACTCCACCAAGATCGACCACCAACTTCTCCAAAATCAAATTCGAATGTCTCAGCCTAATTCGGACGTTGTGCTCGCCGGGCTCAAGTCCAGATCCGCTAAGATCATGGTTCCGCACCCAGGCGCAGTCTTGCACGGCGTGAAACCATCCGTCAGGTAGATCAACTGTCGCTGGCAGCAACCGACACGTCTGGGTGGGCCCGTCGTCCACTTCGAGCTCGTAGGTCATTGGATCTGCTGGGTCAAGATCGAGAGTCATGTTAAAGTACAGCAACAGGGCTGGCTTCGCGATTTGCGAAAATGTGTAAAACTTGTAAGCCAGCCGCGGCGACGTTTCAATCTCGCTTGGTTCAACGGCGATTGAGCCCGCCGGCGTCCTTCCGCACTCGGGAAAGACTCTGAACCCTAGCGGAGGTGGATGCGCAGCAGGAATCGAGACGCATCCATCCGTCTCGGCGAAGCCGCCTCGGAACGATTCGGGAACGCGCCGGCCGGTGACTGGAAGATGGACCTGTTCAAAATCATCCTCCTCGGAACGAATGTCGATCAAGACTTCCTCGTCAAAAGTATCAGGAACCTGGTCCCAGTCGACTGTAACCTCAACGCGGACGTCATGTCCATCGGGATCGAGGGGGCCAGCCGTGGTTGATAATCGGAGCCAACCGTGCGGAACAGATGCCTTCCAGTGGATGACTTGGGGTCCCCTCGTGTAAATGTCAATCCATCTTTTCGCAGGACCGTAACGGCTCATTTGTCCCAGCGTGACTCCCGGAACCAAGTCACGCCGGCTAGGATGCGTCCGATCCGACTCCTCGTTCGTTCTCCCAGGCCGAACACCTTCGTGGCCTTCCACCGCTATCCCCATCTGTCCCATGATTGGGTTGGAATACTGTCTGCGCTGGACATAGGACAAGCCACTGATCATGTCCCGGTACGGAGCGTGCCAGGTGTCTTCGAAGCCGTAGTGCGTCTGCCGCATGATCTGGTCCCATTTGCCGCCCAAAAGCCCGTGGAACTTCTCGGACAGGGTGTAATCGGCGTCAAAGAGGTCAAGAACTTGCTGAGCGAGCTTGTTAGCTATGTTACGTCGCTGGCGAGCGTAGAGCCGATTCCGGCCCAGGGTGATCTGGAGCTTCGTGAAAATGGTGGAGGCAGCAACCGGGTGCAGGACCATTTCGAAGATTGAGGCCTTTTGCTCCTCCGGCACCTCCCTGTGAATGTCCTCGGCGAACGCGAGCAGAGCATCCCAGCGGCGAAGGACGTCGTCTGCCTCGTCGTAGTTAACAAGGGAGAAAGTTGTGGGCTCGATGTGCTCATGTCTCCGCAGAGCGGCCAGGCGGTCGTACTTTTGCCAAACTGTTGCAATCGCCTCTGATTTCTCCTTTCCAAAGTTGACCTCTGCCATGGTCTGGTAGAATCTGGCGAAACCAGTCGCCTCGATGGAGTTGATGTTCCAGGCCAGCGTCATTGCGAATGTGAGCGGGACTTCCATTGGCTTGATGTCGCCTACATTGAAAACCCAGATTTGTTTCGCATTGCGTCTGTGGGCTTCTTGCAGCTGATGCCAGACTTTGCCCTGTGAAATATGTTACTATCAGGATGTAGGAGCGAGGCGTACATCAGACCATACCAGAGAGTTGCTGTTGATCCATTTATAGCTGCGAGGTACTCCCACGTACTCAAAATGGTAGTATATCTGATTGTCGATTAGCCTCAAATGTCTTCGGTGAAGAGATTTTGATGATAGTCACTTACTCCTGCTCCTCCTTTTCTGTCTCTTTCTGTTCCGGACGGGAGACGCCTTATGCTGCCAAAGTTGTCGTCGGAAAAGAGCAGGGTAACATCATCTGGGACATCGAGATTGCCCTCTTCATATTGCTCCTGCACCTCCTTATACAACGCCAAGAGCTCTATGCACAAATTAGTTATAAACTGGCTTCTCCTTCACGGTCGTTATGGGCACACACGTGGAACAGCGTCCTCACTTCCGTGAACCTGCTTGATAAGAGCCCGTTGGGTTTTGATCACGTCGCGGACAACCGCAGCCGGATCATCCGTCTTCATCTTCCGGTCGTATTCCCCGCGCATGCCCAGTGTGAAGTAGGACTCACGTCCCTTAGCTCTCTTCACACCCTCTTCAAAGAACTTGACGATGTTTTCCTTGTTTGTGAGCCAGTTCCAGCTGCCGTCCGGGTTGTTCATGAACCACTCGTTTGACAACCGCTGCATGGGCTCGTGGTGCGATGTGGACACGGCGATGCCGTAGTCCTCGGCGGCTTGGGCGGTCTCGGGGTCGTCGGTGAAGAAAGACGCGCCAGGGTTTGGGTAGCCAGGCCACATGGCCGGCCACAAGAAGTTTGCCTGGAGAAGACTGAGTATTCATTAAATGTATGTTTTCGGTGCAGAGGTATCAAACCTTAAGCCGCAGTAACAGTTCGAACACTTTCTTGTAGAATTCCGAGTTGTAACCTCCAAATGTTGCCCTGGCCCAGCCGGTTAAGGCAGGGGCTTCATCATTGATGAAGAGACCGCGGAAGCGAACGCTTGGTTCGCCATGATGAGTCGGTTCTCCCAATGCAAAGATGTCCTTGTGGAGCTTGTGCCGCACGTCCGCCCAGTAATACCAACTGGTCACAGTTCAGTTCATGAGCGCTTGATAGACGATGGAGAGTAAGTCCCTACGGTGAAACCCCGATCTGCTCAGACAGCGTGTAAGCGCCAAATATCGCGCCCCGTTTGTCACTCCCAGCGATTACAAGCGCCCTCTCGACGCCTGGGAGAGGTTGTTTGACCAGAGCAGTCGTAAATGACTCCCATTTCCCGTGGATCGTTCTAGCGTCGAGCTTACCCTCTTTCTCCAGCTGCTGGATGAGTTGACTCGATTGAACGCATCCGATGATGATGGCTGCAATCGTGTCCGGGGGTACATTGTGCTGGCCACACTTGACGACAGTGACCTCGCTTGCATCAGATCGGGTCACACGACCGAAGTCCTCTGCAAGATTCCGTGCCGCAATATGGATGCCGATCGGATCCGACTCGTCGACCACAATGGTTGCCCCGACCAGGCTGAGGGTCGCTGCTCCCTCTCCCGGAGAGAATGTCACTATGGCTTTCTCGAACATTGCGTTCGAAGAATTGAAGCTTCTAATTACCTGATTCGTAACAGCTTCAGCTGGAGTTATGATGGGAGGCAACTGATACTTCTTGAAAAACCCCGCCATTGATCCCCCTCCCCAAACATCGGGAATCCCGGGCCAAAATAGACCGAAGTCGGCTCTCTGAAGGGCGAATACAACGACTACCAATCGAACAGGATCCAATCGGGTCTCTGGCGCAGAGAGTCTGAAGGTGGATCTCGTACTGTTATTTCCAGTCCAGAAAAATGTAAGCTTCTCCGCAAGAAGAGGTCATTCTTGCTAGTTGGCCAAGTCGTCATGAATCCTTGGCCCGGTGACCGGGCCGGGTTCGTCTCCCCCGCACGCCACCCCGGTCGTCGTCCCGCCTCCGCATCTCCTCAATGGAGTCATCTCCAGGTCATTACGAACGACAAGGTCTACCCCGGGAGAAGGGGGATGCCATTTTTCCTGACAAGGTAACACTCGCAGCGGGCATCGTTCCAACTTGGTTAGGCGTAGCAATTTGTCTGTGGAGGCCACACGGAGCAATGGCTAGAAGAGTAGGTACCGCGTGCGTTTGGACTGCTGCGTGACCTCGGTCCGCAATGTAGATGGTACCGCATTACCAGTGATTTGGTTAACCAACTCATGCTGGCACGTTATCATAGAAAAGGTTGACGGCTGATCAAACTCCCTCAATAAGAAAGCCCCCGTTCCCCTCTCTCGCGCAAGCCTACTATGCAACCCGGTGATCTTTTGTAAACACTTATTTCGCGGAGTGCTCGTCGTTTCAGTTGTCTGGCATAACTCTTTGGGTCGCTGAGACTGGTGTTATCGGCATTTCGAACCACGCACATTTTAACAACCACGACAAGCTGATCAACATGGGCAAGATCGAAGCCATCGAGGCGCCGGAGCTTGTTGAGGACCTCGCCGATTCAAAGGAGCGGACCAACTACGACAAGGTTGATAACGAGGTTGCCAAGTATGCCGGCGAAACCATTGTCGAGATCGATGAGGAGACGAATAAGAGGCTGAAAAGAACGATTGACAAGCGGGTATTGAGTATCATGGTTGTCACGTACTTTATGCAGTCACTTGACAAGGGAACGATGTCGTTTGCTTCCATTATGGGCATCATCAAGGACACGGGCCTCAAGGGCCAAGAGGTACCAACACCATCAAGACATTTCTGCGCCTCATGCTGATCGTACAGTACTCCTGGTTGACGACCATCATTTACCTTGTCATTCTTTGTGTTGAGTACCCGGTAAGCTCGTGCTCCTCAACACATACCTGGGCGCGTCGGTGACGGACATCGAGCTAACCACCCCTTCTTCTTAGGAAAACTACATCATTCAGAAGATCCCGATCGCGAAATGGCTTTCATTCAACATCATTATGTGGGGCATCACATTGAGTCTTCACGCAGCGTGCAATAACTTTACTGGATTGGTCATCGTCCGCGGCTTTCTGGGGGCTTTCGAGGCAGCCTGCCAACCGACCTTCGTCCTCTTGACCTCCATGTGGTATAAGCGAGAAGAGCAAGCCTCGACGGCCATTTACTGGTAGGATACACTCTGCAAAATTTGTCAAATATAGAAGGAAGCTGACGGAGAACCTAGGTACATGATGAACGGGCTTCAACAGATTGTTGGGGGGCTACTCGCTTTCGCATTCTCCTTTATCCCTGACTCGTCCCACATCAAGTCATGGCAAGCCCTGTTTATGAGTTACGGCATCATCACCATCTTTTGGGGCATCTTCGTGCTCTGGTGGATGCCCGACTCGCCGATGAAGGCACGCTGCTTCAGCGAGGAGGACAAGAAACTCTTGGTCGAACGTGTCCGGTCCAACCGTACTGGTCTGCAAAACCGCAAGTTCCGTAAGGAGCAGGTCTGGGCAGCCTTCAAAGATCCTCAAGGCATGTCATTGTACCTTTTCTATCTCTGTGTGATGCTCACTGACTAATGCTGGTTGAAGTCTACGGGTTCGCCTTGATTCAACTACTGACCACACTGCCTTCTGGAGGTCTCGGCGCCTTTGCGAACATTATTATCAAGGTACTTCCCAACCTTCTTATCTTGTCGGCATAATGAGGAGAATTGAGCTGATCAACTTAGTCGTTCGGGTTCTCGACATGGCAGACGCAGCTGCTCCAAAGCGTGACGGGTATTTTGCAAATCATCACCATGCTCACGGCCTCCTGGGTCGACAGGCGCTACAACCAGACCATCCTAGCTATGATAGGGGCCGTTATCCCCACCATCGCGGGCACTGTCGTCCTTCTCACCGTCCCGTTCGAGCCCAGTAAGAAGGTCGGACTGCTTTTCGCGTACTACATCATGATCTCCTTCTGGGCCTGCAGCGGCCTCGCTCTGTCTCTCGTCACGCGCAACGTCGCTGGCCAGACGAAAAAGGGCGTGGTGATCACCAGCAACTTCGTCTTCTGGGCTGCGGGGAACTCCATCGGTCCCCAGGTCTTCCGCTCAAAGGATGCGCCGCGCTACTTTCTTGCGCTGGCCATCATCATTGGATGCTTTTCGTTGTTGGCGATTGTCCTTTTCCTCCTGCGGACATACTACATTTGGCAGAACAAGCTGCGTGATGGCAAGATCGCGCGAGGTGAGGGGGTCGCGGACACGACGCACACTCACGCTTTCGAGGACATGACCGACAAGGTGGGTTCAACATCCTCTATTTTATCCTGGGAAAGCCTTGCTAACGGATCATCAGGAGGATGTGAACTTCAGGTACGTGTACTAGTCAGATGGTTACGGAAATTGCGGATGGGGAGCGAATACGTCGTGGGTTCCAGCGTTCCGCTGGTTCTCATGGGTGGGTGCATGTGATCAAATGTCCAATCTAGGAATTTTCGTATAATCAATCACTGCTTCCTTATTTCATGAATCGCCTGAAGTGAGCATTGCCAAGGAGCCAGCATTAATTTCGGAGAATTAGGCACGAGGCCAAGATTTGAGGCGCAAGATGAGAGAAAGCTTGTCGCGTCTTGGAACTACTCCGTGAGAGATTCATCAGGAATGTGGTGTGGACCCTGTCATTAGCCATACGCAACGTTGTAGGCCGTATTTGGTCGGGGAGAGTCGAGTTGTGTCGAGTCGAGTCAAGTCTCGCTTCTTCCCCGCCCCCGGATTCCACTTGCTTCTCCAGACCCCCCGCGCCATCCACTTTATTGGACGTAGAACCGTTATCAAGGCAAGCCCACGTTGTATTCGAAGCGGGGTCAAGCAATAGTATCAGGAGGAGTGGCGTCCTAGCAGGTCAAGCGGTTGTCGGCCCATTTCGCTTATGAGCAGCGGCCATAGTACTAACGTGAGGTGGGTGGCTTCCGTGCCCCTCCCTCACATAAGAAAACACCGCGAAAGTCCGGCGAAGATTGCCGAAAGGACCATGCTTGGAGGCGGCATCAAGGGTGTCCCAGCTTGGCGCTATGAAGTACGTGAGGGGGACACCTCGGCACCGGGTCCCCCTGCCAGTCGGGGTAGACAAACAAACCAACATGGGATGATGGTCACCCAGCCATCGACAGTTGGTCATTCATGAAGAGAGGTCGCCGAAGTACGGACCTTGATGTACTTGTAGGAAGTCCACGCACTGCAAAACAGATCCTAACCTCTTCCGGTACAATCATTCTGAGTCGATAGGTTCCCGTTCGTCGAATTCCCTCTAGCAAACCAGACCGCTTGATTGCCTCAACCAGCACCGCCATATTCGAAAGGAGCCCGTCAAAGACTCCGCGAGTATGTGCGGACATGACAGCTCTTGCGCCAACGGGTCGTCCTCGATGACGAAGCCATACCCGTTACGCGCACCGGTCCCCGTGGGGAAGAGGGCAAACAAGCTCTACAGAGACCGTACGGCCAACTTCTACTCGCCAGGACAATGGGAGAAAGTCAACTTGCTGTCGTACGGTGCTTGTCTCACGCTCGTCCTGTGTAACCATACTGATGTATCATACGTAGAATGATGCACCTTGCAGTGCGCTCCCAGCCTCCGGATCTCAGACTTTCGGTTTGGAGTAGCCCCGGGCTGAGCCGTCCCGCCTTCTCTGAGGCCACCATTGAGGCGAATGGTTACCGACCGGCCCACGTCGGCGAATCTTTCGGCCCTTCTTGGTCGACTCACTGGTTCAAGGTACAGATCAGGATCGCGGAGCAAATGCGCCAGATGGAGCATCTCGAGCTCCATTGGGACTGCAGCAATGAAGCAACGGTCTGGAACGCCCAAGGCGAGCCCCTCCAAGGTCTGACTGGTCGTGGCGAACGGATCGAGTGGATCATTCCAGCGTCTTTCAAAGACGGGGCCGAGCACACCATCTTCATCGAGATGGCCTGTAACGGCATGTTTGGAAACGCCGCGGGGGACCCAATCTTCAAGAACAACGCCAACGGGGACGCCATCCAGCCACCGGACCCAGACAAGCACTTTGTCCTCACAAAGGCTGAGGTCGTCGCGGTGGACCTACAGGCCCGGATGCTGCACACGGACATCCACGTCATCCACCAGGCGGCACAGGAGTTCCCCGAGGACTCGTGGGAGCAGCACGAGGCGCTTAACATTGCAACCAGGATCATCAACACGTTCAGGGTCGGGGACCGGGAGTCGATCGTCCGCAGCCGAAAGATTGCCGAGGAGTACCTGGGCCCGAACGTGAGCTCGGAAGAGGTATTCCGTGTGAACGGCGAGAAGAACTCCAGCGTGTTCGCCATTGGGCATTGCCATATTGACACTTGCTGGGGGAGGAGACCAAGCGCAAGGTGGTACGCTCGTGGTCGAATCAGTGTGACTTGATGGATAGATACCCGGAGCTCAATTTTGCTTGCTCTCAGGCTCAGCAAGTACGTTTTGCTCTTCAGGTAATTGAAACGGCCGAGAACAATACTGACAGAATATCGTGCAGTTCAAGTGGCTCAAAGAGGGCTACCCCTACGCTTGGGCAAGGGTCAAGGCCAAAGTCGAGGCTGGCCAGTTCCATCCCATTGGCGGCTGTTGGGTAGAGCATGATACCAACATGCCCAGCGGCGAGTGCCTTATCCGCCAATTCTTGTTCGGTCAGCGGTTCTTCGAGAGTAACTTTGGGCGTCGTTCTACCACGTGCTGGCTGCCTGATACCTTTGGCCAGTCTAGCCAGATCCCGCAGCTCTGCCGCCAAGCCGGGATGAGCAGGTTTCTCACCCAAAAGATTTGCTTCAACAACATGAATGAGTTTCCTCACACCACTTTCAACTGGTGAGTGGGAATGCACGGCATCTTACGTAACCTAACAACGTGAGTGCTCATTCATGATAGGGTTGCTCTCGACGGAAGCCAAGTCATCTGTCACATGCCGCCCGCGAAGACGTATTGCGCAGATGCGACTTTCGGAGACGTGAAGCGCAGCATGACGCAGCACAGATTACTCGACCAGGACCACACATCCCTCCTCGTTGTAAGTGCTCGCCTTGCCTGATGCCGCCACAATCGCGAAGGTTCTGTTTACTTACACACGCTAGTTTGGTAAGGGGGACGGCGGCGGCGGCCCTACCTGGCAGCAGATCGAGAGATTGCGTCGACTCAGAGGCCTCTCGGACACCACAGGGTTACTTCCCCGCGTCCATTCCGGCGGGACTCCAGACGAGTTCTTCGACAAGCTCGAAAAGAAGGCGCATACCTTCCCCACGTGGCACGGCGAGCTCTACTTTGAGCTGCATCGCGGGGTCTACACCACGCAAGCCCAGACCAAGTTCAACAATAGGAAGGCAGAGATTCTTCTCAGAGACATCGAGCTTCTAGCAACCATTGCATCCATCGAAGACGCGTCGTACAGCTACCCGAAGAAAGACCTAGACGAAATGTGGGAGGGCGTGCTCCTTTGTCAGTTCCACGACTGTCTCCCCGGCACTGCTATTGGGATGTGCTACGACGACTCTGACAAGGTAGTTTGTTGCTTGCCAAATTTCCAAAGCATGAGCATTTCAGCTAATGCGAATGTGTAGGTTTATGCGAACGTGTACCGTATTGGTAGCAACCTGCTTGAGAGCATTTACAAAGCGCTCAACATCAGCAAGATCGACGGCAAGATTTCAAGCACCGAAAATTTGGCGGCATTGAATACGCTAGGTTGGCCCAGAAAAGAGGTCATTACCACGGAAGACGGCAAAGGCGTGATTGCACGTGGCACCGGGAGTGCGATCTCCGTTGAGGAACCTTCCCCGGCCTCCGAGAAAGCGGTATCGGTAAACGAGATTTCCGAGGGCGTGTTCGAGCTACAAAACAGTCGTTTCACGGTGATCGTCGAGAGAGGGTGCATCACCTCTCTGTACGACCGCCGAGCCAAGCGTCAGGTCCTGTCGGGCAAGGCCAACAACTTTGTCATCTTCGACGACAAGCCCATCTACTGGCAGGCCTGGGACGTCGAGGTCTTTCACCTCGAGACGCGCGAGGAACTCCAGGGCTCGGCGACGTCCGTCACTGAGGACACACCGCTCCGGGTCAG
Organism: Colletotrichum sublineola; assembly: GCA_020631755.1. Classification (NCBI taxonomy): domain Eukaryota; kingdom Fungi; phylum Ascomycota; class Sordariomycetes; order Glomerellales; family Glomerellaceae; genus Colletotrichum; species Colletotrichum sublineola. The sequence continues at coordinate 100,409 of JAHSQG010000040.1, read as the reverse complement.
CGTGGTAACGGAGACCAGGATTAGCGACGTGAGCTCCGTCAAGACAACAATAAGCCTCTCGGCCGTATTCGACGACGACGACGCCAGCCATTCCTTCGTGGAGTGCACAGCAGAGGTTGACTGGCATGAGACGATGAGGTTTCTCAAGGTCGAGTTTCCTGTCGACGTTCGTCACCATGAAGCTTCGTATGACACCCAGTTCGGCGTGATCCGTCGGCCGACACACTATAACACTTCGTAAGTACACACGATTCCATGACAGTCATGATGAAGTTTGTGGCATTTGCTAACTCTGACTCGACAGCTGGGATATGGCCAAGTTCGAAGTGTGCTGTCACAAGTACGCCGACCTATCCGGGTACGGGTATGGCGTGTCCATCTTGAACGATAGCAAATATGGATTTGCTACGGTAGGCGACACAATGCGCTTGTCGCTCCTGCGGTCCTCTAAAGCACCCGATGGTATGGCAGACATGGGAAAGCACACCATCCGATGGGCCATAATGCCTCATCAAGGCCCTCTTGGCCCCGAGACTGTGCGGGCAGCGTTCAACTTTAACAATCCCCTCAGGTTGGTCTCGGTGTCACCCAAATCTCCTCTGCATACCTTCTCCGTCGCTTTGGCGGGTGATCGGAACCTGGTGCTTGACACGATCAAACGTGGCGAGGACGACGAGGACGTAAGTCTAGGCGAGTTGCCCACTCGCCCTGGCAAAAGCGTTATTGTCCGGGTATATGAGAGTCTCGGTGGTCGCGGCAGGGGGAGGTTGGAGACCAAGTGGAAACTCAAAAGTGTTCACAAGAGTAATATTCTCGAGGATGACGAAGAGGCTATTACTATTGTCGACAATGGCTTTGAAGTTGACCTTGGTCCGTTTCAACTACAGAGCTACCGACTCGTTCTCGACATCTGAGCTTGATAGAGGTATCATTTGCGTAGAATCACAGAGCCGAGGTTACGCAAATTCGATTGTTTAACCATTTGAGCGGATATAAAGAGTCTAAAACAATTGTGTTGCTCTAAAACCCAATCATGTATTTTTACACATGATCAATTCGCGTGGTATTTGCACTTATGACAGACTTCCGGTTTGAAGAGATATCATACGTATATGCCGAAAGATTGAATAATCCCATAAAGGTTGCTTCTTCTATATACGAACCATACTGCTCCGGTCAAAACGATGCACGAGCTGCTGTACGTCATCTAGCTAGACAGCTTGTCGTTATCAAGTGTATGAGCCATACTGATAACAACAAACTCACATGGGGTGACAAACATATTGGAACAACTTTACGTGGTCTTCGACAAAATACCCCAGCAAGGGTAACCCTTTCTTCAAATATAACAAGTTTTGTAGGATCCAACAAGGCATGAAATTTTGATAGGCACCAAAGTATTTTTTCATTCCATTCGTGTATATTTTCACGTTTTCTAAGGCCTAATCCAACGTAAAGTCCCAATATATACCTCTTTATATCTCTCAGATTTCACATACGACCATACCCACTGGAGAACTCGGGATCCCGTCCGCTCTCCCATAGATAAGCCAGTGAGGGCCGGATTAGTAGTTGGGTCGGTGACGACCAGCGAATACCTGGTGTTGTATGTTTTTTGTCCTTTTGAGACGATGATTGGATCGACTTTGGGTAGTCTGTGATGAGGTCTTCCGGCGACGGCATCCTTTTCTTCAAATGTAACGAGTTAGGCAGGCTCTCTCTCACAAAGGATGGAATCATGGCGAGCGCTTTCAAGTGTTTTCTCATTCCATTCGTGTCTATTTCCACTTTTTCCCAGGGCTCTACTCTAAGGGTCTATGTGTAAATGCCATTTTCGCCAACAAAAAAAAAAGAAAAAAAAGAAAAAGAAAAGATAGTTCATGTCATCTGGCAGGAGTTGTGGGGGGTATCTATGAGCTCTCGTACTTGGCCAAGATGCTCTCAAAGTCCTTCCAGTTGTGCATGACGTCGAAAGCGCCGAGCTCCTCGCTGAAGAGCTTGACCATGGAGTCGAGCTTCTCCTGGCCCTCCTCGTAGTAGGGACCGACGTAGCCGAGGAGGGGGATGCCGGCGTTCTTGGCGGCGGTGGCGCCGCTCCTGCTGTCCTCGATAGCGATGCACTCGCTGGGCTTGAAGCCCAGCTTCTCGCAGGCGTGGAGGTAGATGGCGGGGTTGGGCTTGGAGACGGGGGGCTGGATGCTGCTGGCAGCGGAGAAGATGCCCTCGTCGGGCTTGCCGAAGAACTGGTCCATCTTGGTCTTCTCGATGGAGGCGACGACGCGGGGCATGGCGGACGAGGAGACGATGGCCATGTGGTACTTGCCGTCCTTCTTGAGCTTCTCGAGGACCTCGATGACGTTCTCGCAGGGCTCGGCCTTGGCGCGCAGGTTGGCGATGGTGGTGTCGAGCTCCTTGGCAACCCACTGGTCGAACTCTTCGGCGGGGATGGTGAAGCCGTGGCGGGAGCAAAGGCCGGTCATCATGCTGCGAAAGTTCTGGCCGACGAACTGGTGCATGAGCTCGGTGCCGCCATAGCGCTTCTCGAAGCCGTACTTCTCGAGGATCTGGTTGGCGAGCTGGGCGCAGGCCTCAAAGGCCGCGTTCTCGGAGAGAACGAGCGTGTTGTCGCAGTCGAACAGGAGGCACTTGATCTGCGGTTTGGGGAGGGATACGTTAGACAACCTGGTTACATGGCTGGCTGCTAGAAAGCCTTGTGTGCCGTTTTGGCGTTTGAGAACCGACTTACCTGAGGCATGTTTGCGGATTTGGGATGTGATTTGATATTCTTTGGAGAAAGAGAGAGAGAGAGCTACGAGAGGTAGTATGACAGCCGGAGGGGAAAGTGAAGTGAAGAGAATAAAAGAGGAAACTTTTCGATTTCGGTGACAGATTTTCTACTTGATCGGCAAGGCACGAAAAGAAAGCATGTCAAGGGTGGTGTGGTGGGGTGGATATCTTCAGGAACAAGACGGTTGGTCCCCTGGGCGGATCGGATCAAGGATGGAGGGGCAAGTGGGCTCCGAGAAAAAGAGCGCAGGCAGGTTTCAGAAGACGGCATTGTGTACTTGGGACCTGTTATTCGTCAGTTGTTACTAGCCAGGTTGCCTTATCTCGATAGTCCAGTCTCGTACGATGTGCAGCATAACGTCTATGTATGTGCCTTTACACTAGCCGTTGTGTGCAAGTATTCCTTCAACAGCCTCGAAGCGTTTGCTCTCAAGCTCTATAGAGCATGGCATAGTAGACCAGTAACAACAAACTCACATGAGCCCTTTTCCTCTTTTCCTGCTCATACACTAGGCTGCCCAACTTTGAGGCTTTGAAAGGGCGTCCCAGCATGCGATTCTTTCTGTCTTGCCGATGCCCTCCCTCATGGAGGGGTTGGAGGGGCAGATTCCAAGGGACCACACCTCTCTCGCCCGTGTTCCATAGAGAGGCCCTGAAAAGGACCGAGACCTTTGGCCAACACCCTTTCTGCGACGGCATGATGTCATTCGGTGACGTATGGTGCTGCCAGTCCCCATCAAAATGTGGATTCGGTGCAGAATGGATCCCAGTCTGACTCGCGAGAACCGCCGCAGCCGTCCAGGACGGTGAAACGCCGCCCACGGCGACAAGAATTGACCGTTTGACTCTCCTTCGAGCCCCCCCCACGTGTCATGCTGATTCGTCCGATGCTGGATGCTAGATGCTGGATGCTGAATGCCGAGAGGTGGCTGATCAACGAGTGTTGGACGGCACGCGTTTTCTTATTTCCGTTCTCTGTCATTGATCGCTGGTCTTTTCGGTCGTGATGTACAGTCGGAAACCGAGAATTGAGAGCCTGCTTCGATAACTTCAGAGAGGATCCGTTTGGCCTTGGCTTTCTCGTCGACTTCTTTGATTGACTCCTTCTCTTTGTCGTCCTGTCTCGCTTGGCTCGGGGGTGGCGAGCTGCGTTCTGCTCTGTTGCTTGACGAATCGTCGAACGAGGATTGGCAAGGACTTCTAATAATAATTCGGTTAGCCCACGTAACTTTACAAAATATTTCAGGCTCACAAGGCTTGCTTTTTGCTCTCATGATCAGCAGCCGATGTGGAACCCATAGTCGATAGATGGAAGTGCAGCTGATGATGAACGCAAATAGATAACAGATGTTTGTAGGTTGAAGCAATAGAACTGATCTATCCAGCTTCTTTGCGAATGAGGGCTGTAGCGTCTTTTTTTTTCTGTCTTCGTTTGTATCTCCGCTGGATCGAATCCTGCCAGCAAAGGTTCATTCTATCACTCCTATTGCTGATTAGTCGATCCATCAATTCTAGAAGTTTAATGTCACAATAGCTTCAGCCATCGGCAGCTGCTTTGTCATGTGCTTTATCACGTGGCGTTTCACTTATTACTCACACACTTAGTATATATATATAGAGGGTCTTCTCTAGTCTCACACTTAGATAGGATAAGCCTTTTAGACCTTAATTCCTCTATACCCTACTATGTGCTCTAACTTATAACAGTTATAAGCCTAGCTTCTACCTGCTTAGTACTATAATAGTACTAGTACTCCCTTATAGTAACAAGCTTAAAGTCTTATATAAATACTATAGGTTTAATTCCTATAAGGGGCCCTTAGCTAAAATCCTAGAGAGTCTAAGGGAGCGTACGGTCTGTACTACCTACGTTTAGGTCTCCTATAATAAAAGGGTGTAGATCCAACTTATAACGTGTACTAGGTTAAATCTAGGGGGTGTATTACGAGGTATATAAGCGTTAGTTACTACCTAGTCACTAATAGTATTATTTTGTGACGTGATATTTAATAAGGTCGTCACGCGTCCTCTGCCGATATTTACCCCCTTCTTCGCGACTACAGAATCGTCAAATTGTGATACGACAAGAGAGAAAAGTGAATTTATCTACGCCCTTTGACAAGGAAAAAAATAGAGATTCTTTCAAAATAGCACTATTTTCCCGAGCAGTTCAGAACGGCCAATCTGCCGCGTACGCGAGACAGAGCAGGCAGCCCAACGCTTGTTAGTGTCTTTGGAAACCATGCTGCAGAACCACATGCTCCATCCATCTTCCCTTGAAGAGAATGATTAGTTCCGTACGGGCATCAAGTATCGCGACACATCCAGGGCTGCAGTTCGTTGAAGGCATGTCACCTATCTTCTGGCAGCCAAATCTATCCAATGATTAGGCGACTTGGGAACCTGACTGATATGAGAATTCCATCGCAGACCGAATATTTCTGCCGTACGTACCGCACTCGAATAGCTCGCCTGATCATTCGACAGAGTATTCATCTCCCAAGTCGTCATAGCTTTCGGAGCCGGCACGTACAATCATCCACCATAGCCGTTCGCGCATCTACCACCGCAGATGCCAGTGTACCAACCTCAAGAGCAATCGCAAAAAAGCATTACTTATTGAAGCACGGCGATAGTTGTCCGGTCCGTGTTCTCCAACTCGGGCATTCCCCTTGACCAGTTCTACTCTGTGAATCCGAACGTCGACAGCACCTAATCACCAATCATATGATCTGGTTCCCTACTTGGAAATTTCGAGGGTGAGTCACAACTACATTGTGGTTCCTCGGATGGGGCTGTAGCGGCGAAGAACATGTCATGCCCATGTTTATTACCGAGGAGTAGGTGCCATTATACATTGTCCTAACATAAGAATGAATATGTGATTTCTCGGCCCCTAACAGGGGTCCTTCCTCTAGAGAATCTTCTCGCATGTATTCATCGAGTCTTGTTTGGAATAGGCCTGGACGAGGACTTCAATAGCGGATGCTAAGTCTATGTTTATCCGAGCGCAATGGCATGATCCCCCCTTCTCTCCAGGCTCCAGTATTAATAGGAGATTCCTGGTCTTTTTGCGAACCGACAATACGAAGGCCTGTCTTTTCCGGTATGGCGGATACACAACAGACCTACATAGTAGTATACCCATGACATCCAAGATACCCAAACCCCGGGTCCTAAGATGCCCTCGATCGACAATGATTACAGGCGTTGTTACCAGTGTCGCTGGGTAACCCAATACCTCATCCATTTGGAGCGTTTATGCAAAGGCAGGCCTGACGCCTCTGCTACAGAGGAAATTGGACGACGCTTCGGTGTAGATATTATTGACGACCAGCACTCAAATGCACTGAGGAACTGTGCCAACCTCAAGCCTGCAAGCCAGGATGAAATCAAGTCGCAGCATTTTCGAGACATGGCGTAGTAATACCCTTGGTGACGTTGATATAGAGACTGCTAGCGAGGATAATCCACGATTCCGCGACTTTCTGGTTATTGACGAGGGCTCCCTACGTTCGCTTGCAGCACTACCTGAGGAAAAACCACATGTCGGACTAGTCACTCGTGCGGAAAGATGTGTAGGTTGTCTGACCAATGGACCAGACGCTAGGTTTACTATTTAAGGGCATATTTTAACACATTTCATAGGCATGCAAGCCATTTTTATGAAGGCGCGTACGCCTCGCTCCTTGACACACGCGCTGCGAAGCACTTTAACGGCATTGAGGGTTTGACGAGCTACGATGGAGTGATGAAGCTGGGCATAGAGGACATCGATGGAGCGTGGTTTGAGGGAGTTAGGAGGTTTGAGAACCGGGAACACACTTTTGAGGTTGAGGAACGTGCTGGCGAAAAGTGGTATTCTCTACGATAATCTGACTAGTGCCTTTGACCCTCTTGGGGCAACTCACCTGGGCTCTTCGTTGAATGCCTTTTGCTGACCTCTCCGCATCTGAGACCTCATAGACCTGACTCTAACGATCTAAAATTATCTTATAACAGCACACTACCCATCAAACTGATGGCGATTAACTTGATTCTTTCGACGTAACTTGGGTTAGAAAACCTTTGATTCTCAGTCGGTCTTATTCCGCAACTACTGACTTAATAAGCACAACGGTGCCTGCCGCTCTACCGCCGTCTGGTGTCGTTCACAATGATTAACAGCAATGTGTCTGCAATCTGTGATTTAAGGTTATTTTCAGGCCCCAGAACCTGTCGTCCCGTGTGATCAATAGTCGTCGCCCCATCCCAGAAACGGGGTGTATCACTTCTGCGACAGACAGATGTATCTGTTGCATTATAGGTAAAGATTGGAAATAAGGTACATCAACCAGTTCAGCAAGCCGCAGGCGCATAGTCACACGCTATACAAATATAGAGCTCAGTGCAATCTGATTTAAACTCTATTTGTTTGTCAATAGATATTATTTAAAACTATAAAATACCCCCTCTCTCCTCTTCATGAACACAGCGTGCATCTCTTTACCTCATTATTTTAAGCTCCTTTCTATCTCTCATTCCTAACCTACCACTACAACGCAGTTCACCACTATCCTTTTTTACTCTTCTACCGGTGCTGGCTACCGCTCAACTCCAAGTTTCTAACGTCACGTGTGCTTCAGACATCGTTGCTACCTGCGCTCCAAGTAGCGATGGCGTCCGTCGTTGTCTTAAAGCGTAAGTGTTATGTGTTTCTATTTGAATTATAAGAGTCAATACTAATACACTATCTTATTTATAGTGATAGTGGTGATTCCCTTTGCGTGGTTGACTGCGCGACGGACTGCCGCTCCCGGTGCTTGAAGCTACCCGCTGTAAATGGGTTCTGTATTCCTAAGTATATAAACCCTATCCTATCTAAGTATAGTACTGTCTAACCTGGGTAATTTGATTAGTAAAAACAATGAATGTATTTGCAGCAACATTGACCCCGGTTTTCCCTTCCCTCCCCTAAATTAACTCTGGGGACTAGTTAGCCTATCTGTTGGTATATCACCAGGCGGGTGATACGGTTAACCGTACGTATTAATAGGTAAGTGACGAATAATAGGGGGTAAATACTGTGGTTTAATTATACGTAACTAGAAGAGAATTATTATAGGTTCTGCTATAAATAGTTAGGTGAATAACCCCTGAATCCACAGTAGATCTGCCGACAGATTAATAGTTAATCTGCAGCTAGTTATTAGGGTTACATTTAATAAGTCTAATAAGATCTATAATAGTTAATATTATAATACTAGTAACTTTCTCTTAAGGAGAAATTTACTATAGATTTATACTACTTTACTAGTTAACTATAAAAGGCTTAAAAACGTAATAAAAATAAAGATCTAAAAGTATTATATACTTTTTATATAATAAATTTATTATATATATAAAACCTATCTATTTATCTATATTCTTATTATACTATTATTAATAAGCTCCTTTAGCGCCTTATTAGGTAATAACTTTATAAATCTATCTACTAGGTTATTATTACTATAGATCTATTAAATCTTATATATCTCTTAGTACTTATATAACTACTATAATACTATTATATTAATTATAAGGCGTTTCTCCTTTATAGTACTAAGTTTTATAAGGTACTTATAAAGGGAGTAAGAGTTAGTATATATAACTATTAGGATTTATAGGTATTTAAGGTAGTTAGTAACTTTTACTAGTATAGTAGTTATTATATAGGTAATATTAGTATTAGTAACTATTATATAGATCTTAGAGGCTAATATACTTTATATAACCCTCTTATACTTTATTAAGCTAAAGTAGATAATATTCCCTTTAATAGTAAATTTACTAGTATTATTAGAGGTTTTTATAGTAGTATTATCTTTACTATATTACTCATTTATAAGAATAATAATAAATCTAAGCTATAAGGTAAGGTTACTATTATTAGTAAATAATCTATTAATAAAGATAAAAAGCTTTATAGTTATAAGATTAAGTAGTTAAAAATAAAGGCCTTAGTTAGGGTTCTTTATTTACTACTTAATTTATTAGTTAAGCTTTTTAATATTACTTATATCTAGTAATTAGTACTAAGTAGTAATAAAGTAGTTAAAATATACTTTAGGCTAGTAGATTAAGGTAATATATATACTATAGGTATACTACTTAATATACTACTAGTATAATTTTAGTAAATTAAGGTTAATAGGTTATAGTTACTTACCTTATCCCTTTTAGTAGAGGTAAATATTTAATATAGCCCTCCTTATAGCTATTATAGATCTAATAGGGTAAATAGGCTGCTAGTACTACTAGATAGAATAGACAGTAGCGTTATAGAGATATATAGTAAGAGAGTAAAATAGAATAGTAAAGTAGTAAAGGATAATAAATAAGTAAGTATAAGGTAATAATAGTATAGATAAAAGGTAGGTATAATTAGGTATAAGTAGTATTCTATAGTTAACTTATAATACTCCCTAAGTTAATAGCTATTTATACCTATAGGTATATAACTAACTATAACCTATCTAGGGTTATAGGCTATACGCCCCTTTTAGCCTATAATAAGTACCCCCCCTTAAAGAGGTACTTATTAGGGTGCTAAGAATAAAATATCTATATATAGGTCTATACTCCCCTCTATCTCTATATAACTCCTTAATTCTCTTATATTCTTTTAATAGTTCCCTTACTTATTATTATTATTAATTAACACCTATAATCTCTTAGGGGTAGGGTTATAAGCTAAGAGCTCTATAGCTTACTTAGTACTCTTCTCTATAGTAAGGTAGTATAGTAAGGTAGTAGTTATAACTAGTAAGATAGGGGTAGGGTAAGTTAAGGTAGCTATAGTATTAGTAAGGGTAGTAAGCTTTATAGTAATATTATTAACCTTCTAGACTAAGGTATAAAACTTATTACCTTTAAACTTATTAAGGGTATCTAAGTTATTAGCCTTATACTTAAGGAGGCTAATATACTTATTTACCTTATTAACTTTAATAACTATATTATTAATCTTCTTAGTTAGCTTAATAAGTTTATTACCCTTAGTATATATATTCTTAATAATAGTATTAATATTATTAGCTATATCTTTAGTATTATCCTTAGTATTAGAGGTGTATTTCTCTATAGCCTTAGTAATAGCCTTAACTCCCTTAGCCTTAGTAATAGCTTTATTAACTCTTAGTCTTATATTAATAATCTTATCTTCTATATAGGTAATAGCTCTTAAGGTTTTTCCCTTAATACTAGTATAATATATCTTTAGGATAGAGATTATATCTAGATATTAGATAAAGAGAAGGGTACTAAAAACCTTAGTACTATAATTACCTTTTTAGTAGATAAAGAGTATACCTAAAAGGTAGGTATATAAGAAGAGGTACTTAGTCTATAGGTTATTCTTTATAAAGGTGTTATAGACTTTATTTATTATATTTAGTATATAGTAAAGAGTAGGGTCTAATATAAGGGACTAATACTTACTAGGGTATACTTTTACGTAAGTATTATAAAAACCCTCTAGCTAGGCTTAGGTCTCCTTTTTAAGGAGATAGTTAGGGTAGTACTTAAAGTCCTCTTTAAGGTAGGTAAGAGCCTTAGCCTAAGTAGGAATATACTCTTTATCTTTATTAGGTAATATAGGAATTAACTAGGTATAGTAGAGTATAACTACTAAAGTCTATAAGGTAGTTTAGTCCTACTACTTATATTATTTCTCTATAAGGCTAGGTTATACTATCTTATACTTAGCTTACTCTACTTTACGTCTAGCTATCTTAAGGTATTTTATTACTATCTATAGGCTAGGTAGCTTATAACTAGCGTTTATAGCCTTATTATACTCCTTAAGGTATACTTTATATATCTTAACCTTATAAGGGTATTCCTTAATCTTCTTCTTAGTAATATACTCCTCCTACTTATTACTAGAATTATCTATACCCTTTAGGTACTTAATATCCTTAGTATAAACTAATAAGACTAGACTCTTAGTATTATTATCCTTAGTCTTTTTATATTACTCCCTAAATATATTATTAGGGTTAATAAGGTCTTTATTAGTTAACTAAGGCTAGACTATAGTATCCTATAAGTACTATACCTTATCCTATTAGGACTAAATAGCACTAGTATTAGTTATCTTAATATTCTTATCCTATTCTATTATAATAGTACTAAGGTTTACTAGGCTGATATAGATTAGGGGGATTAGTATAGTAGAGGGGGAAAGGATAGGGTTAATAGGGTAAAAGCTAGGGTTTAAAAGGAGTCTATAGGGAGAGTCTTAGTTAGTAACTATCTTATTACTAGGCTAGGGATTAATATACTAGTTAAAGTTATACTAATCCTAGTTAAATCCTATATTATTAGTACTATAGTTTATACCTCCCTTATTAAGGTTATACTACTAGTAATCTCCTAAGTTATTTACTATACTAACTATACTATTAATAATAGTAGTATTAGTATAGGTTATTATAGTTAAGAAGTAAAGTTACTAGTAATAATACTAGTAATATTTTAGCTTTAATAGAAAGAGGAAATAATAGTAGGTAAAGAGTCTAAAAAATAGAAAAGTAAGTAGTATAAGAGGGTAAGTTAATATACCCTAAATAATAAGTATTAAAAAATAGAAGTAATAATAGTTAGCTTCTTAGAAGGAAGAAAGTAGAAGATAGGTACCTTCCCTTTAAAAGAATAATAATATATTTATTTATACTAAGGAATAACATACCTATATAGGTATTATTTATAAAGAAACATAATAGCTAGGGGATAATAAAGCTCTTATTAAAAGGCATAAATATATAAATATTTATAGTAGTAGTTAAAGATATATAATATACTATAGTATAATAGTAGTTATTAATAGAGGAAAGGTATAAGTAGGTTATTAGTAAAGGGAGGGTAGCTTTTAATAGGTAAGCTACTTAGGTTACTTCCTTCCTTCCTTAGTTACCTAATTAATAGGTTACTCCTTTTTATAAGAAGTAACTATTTCTTTAGTATTTAGCTTAAGATTCTTATAGGGTTCCTATATATTTAAAGCTAGTAAATATCCCTTTTACTTAATAAGATACTTAACTATAGGCTACCCTTTCTACTACTTAATCCTCTAATTAATAAGCCTCTTAACCTTATACTTTAGTATACTATTAACCTCTATTAGTTCTAAGGGTTTTTCCTCTTTACTAAAGGGGTCTTTACCTTATACTACCTTCTAGAGCTATACTATTAAAACTATTAAGTAGAATTTCTAGTATTTTAGTAGGTTAAGTTTATATACTTTTAGTCTAACTATATAAATAACTTAGAAAGGTCTTATATACTATAGTAACTACTTTTTTTTAGGCTTACCTAGTAGTAAGTATCCTTTACCTAGGTAGAAGTATACCTTATCTCCTTTAGTAAATTCTACCTTATAGTACTTATTATTAAACCTCTCTTTCTAAATTACTCCTATAGTATTAATAAGGGCTAATACCTCTATATAGTAAGTCTCCTAAAGGACTTTTAGGGACTTAAAGGGTATTACCTTACTACTAATATATTTTAGTACTATATAGGGCTAAAAGTTAAGTATAACTTTATTTAGTAAGTAGCTAATTATTACTATAAGGGAGTTATTAAGTATATATTATAGTAATAGGATTATATCTATCTATAGGATATTTAGGTTAGTATATATATAAAAGTAAATTATAATTTTAACTATTTAGTTTATCCTTTTATTTTATCTATTAGTTTAGAGGTAATATATAGTAGAGATAAGAAGCTTTACCTTAAGGGTATTAAATATTAATACCTAGACTACTAATATAAACTTTAGGTTATAATTACTAATAATTACTTAAGGTAGGCCTTAATTATATACTATAAGTATCTAAAGTAATACCTAAGCCTAATAGTAAGCTTTATACTAAATATTCCTAGGGATAAGGATAACCTTCTTACTAAACTTATATATTATAGTATAAAGGGAGTCTAGTAGGTTAAAGTTAGGTAACACCTAAAAAGTCTATTAGCTTAAGACTAGTAGTATATTTATTATAAAATCTATTAATATAGTATAATAAGGTATACTAGGAGTTATAATAGGTTAGAGGGATCTTATAGCCTTCTAGTAGTCTATTTAGTTTTTTTAGTAAGCTAGGTAATAAGTAATATACTTCTTAACTATCTTCTTCTTCCTATAGATATAAATACCTCTAAGTTCTACTAGTATTCTATTAATACTAAAGTAAAACTTCCTATTATAAGTAAGTTTTAGTATATGTCTTACTACTAGTTTAGGTATATAGAGTTTTTTAGTACTATTAGTATTAATATAGTATAAGAGGCCTTATTTATTAATTTCCTATAGGAGTATATAGTAGTACTATTACTTTTCTTAGGGCTACTAGGCGTTCTTTTTTACCTTATTTAGCGTAATATACTCTATCCTACTAGAGAGTACCTTCTTTACTAGTCTTAGTAGGATATATAACCTCTTATTACCTTAGTACCTAGTAATAATATTATACGTAAAGTCCCTACTAAGTTATATTATAGTAGTATTAGCCTTCCTTAAAGCTAAGGGTTTATCTCTTATATACTAGGCTACTATATTAGTAAAGGAGTCTAAGATATTATCTTTATTATTAATATCTATAAGTTTATCCTTATAAGGAAAATACTTATTAAGGTTAGGATAAGTAATAGAGAGGTAGGAGAGTACGTCTAATACTATATTAAGTTTCCTAGGTATATAGAATATCTTTAGGTAGAATTAAGATAAGTAATTTACTATATTAGCTAGTTTAAGGTTTACCTTATTAAGGTTTAGTATCCTTAGTAATATATAAGTAATAATACCCTTTACTACTATATAGTCTATTAGGATAATAACCTTATGTTTATTAGACTATATAAGTTTCTAAAGTTTCTTTATAGCCTATATAATAATAGTAATCTCTACTTTAGTTATACTATAATGTTTTTCTATTACTATTATAGTATGTAATAAGAATAGAATTAGCTAAATATACTCCTTTAGTATATTAATTCTAGGTAGCTTTTTACTATCTTAGTTATAATCTAGTTAAAAAACTATAAGCCTAAAACTATTAATATATATATCTATCTTAAAGAAGAGGGGCTTCTTAGGGTTATAGTAAAATTATATAGCCTAGGCGTAGAGTTTCTCTTATAGTATCTTCTAGGCGTTAAGTTCCTTAGGCGTAGGGTTAAAAGTCTCCTTAGTAATAATCTTTACTTAGGCTTAGCATGAGGTTCCTAGCTTAAGTATATTATCTTTTTATAGCCTTACTACTAGCCTTATCTTCCTATTATTAAGAGGGGTAGCTATTATGTTAAACTAAGGTAATCTAGTATATAGCTAACTACCTATCTTAAGATATATCTCTAGGTTATATAGACTATATAGAAAGGTAAGTTACTAAAAGGCTTAGATATAGTCCTCTATTTTCTAAATACTATTACTATCTATAACATAACTAAGGAGTTTTACTAATAAGAAGTTAGTAAATAACTTTAGTACTCTAATATAGATATAATATTTATCTAACAGCTTTAGTATAATCTTAAGGTACTTAAGGTAGTCTTTATTAGTATTACTAAAAACTATAATATTATTAATATATATAACGTATATATATAGTAAGTAGCCTATTATAGTAAGTAGCCTACCTCCTCCTACCTTTCTACCTTTTATATAAGTTAATTAAGCTATAACATATAAAATTAATTAAAACTACTTATTATCTCCTTCCTTATTACTATCCTAAACTACTTTATAGGTTTATACGTTATATCTAGTCTTCCTATAATTACTATATTATCGCGCGCGTGGTTTACTACCCTCTATATAACCCCTATTTTAGGACGTTTCCTTACCTCTAGTACTAATACCTTCCTTTTCCTTTTATAGCGCCTCTACTTTAGCTATATTAAGTAACCCTCTAAGGCGTACTTAGGTCTTTTTAGCCCTCTAGTACTTACTTAGTACCTCTATCCCTATATAAAGTCCTTTATTCTTAGCCTTAAGAATAGCAACCCTATAGGCTAACTTACTAATACCTTTAGCCTAGAAGTTAATTACTTTATATATTACTATTAGTAAGCTACCTTAATACTACTAGATCCTCTTTTTAAGGGAACTATAGCTTTATACGCCCTTAATTACTATAGTTAGTATCTTTAGGTCTTAGGAGCTATTACTACCTAGGGGTAAGGTAGGGGGTATTAGTATCTTTAGCTTAAAATCTAGTTAAGAAATAACTACTTTAGGGTTAAAAGGTATAAGGCCTACCTATCTAAAACTAGCTTATATATTACTTTTACCTATTAAGGTAAAGAATACTACTTTAAAGGTAGGAAAAAAGTTATCCTTTATAATATATAAAATCTATATCTATATTATCTTCTTAATTTCCTTACTATATAAGTACTTTAATAGGCTAAAACACCTAATATTAAGAGGCTAAAGCTTATATAATAAATAGGGAGGTATATAAAGAGTAATAATATTCTCTTTCTTATAGTATTTATTAAAATTAGTTAATTTATAGCTATTATAGCTATTAAGGATTAAGAGGTAATAAGTACCCTTTATATAGGACTTTATATATTAATTAAAATAATTTAATTAATTTAGGCTAATTTTATTTATTATCTATCTATTTTTACTTAGGTAGATATACTATATAGCTAGGAATTAGCTATTAGTATATTAAGAGAGGAGGTAATATTTACCCTTTATAATAATATATAGAGGTATTACCTAGCTATTTATATATATACCTTAAATAATAGAAACCTATTTATAATTACTAGGCTGCTTTATATAAGGCTTTCCCTTATAGTTAGAAGTTATAATAACCTTAGTATATAATAGTATTCCTATTAGGAAGCTAGTCTTATTAAAATTATAGATTTTATTATCTTATATCCTATACTTTATAATTATATTTTATATAAGTATAAACTAGCCTTATATAATAGTAGGATCCTTAGCTAAGGCCCTCTAATAGTTAATTTAATATTAAAATTATATTTTTAATTAGGGTTGTTATTATATAAAGTTCTCTACTTATTAGGGTCTAACATATATTATATTACGTTTAGAAAGGAGTTAATTAGCTATATCTTATATGTTATCTTATTATAGAGGAAACCCTTAATTAATTAGGTTAATAACCTATTTAAGAATTACCTCCTCTTTAGATATAGTTATCTTTATTAATTTTAAACGCGTCTTAGCTTATACGACACGTCTAGCGCGTTAGCAGCAGAGTGTTAATCTTAGGACTTTAAAGGTAGAGGCTACACTTCATACAGACATCTTTAGGTCTTTTTTAAGAGCCTAGATAGTAAGGATAATACGACTTTTAATTAAGGTAGAATATATGTTTATACATAGAGGAAAGTAAGTATAAAGGTTAAAGTACTAGAAAGTAGGAGGAGGTAGGCTACTTACTATAATAGGCCACTTACTATATATATACGTTATAAATAAAGTAATAGTATAAGAAGAATAATTAATCTATAAATTACTAGGCGTATATAGGTAAGTTTTTATACCCTATTATTATAATATTAGAGTACTTAAGTCTATAAGGACTTATTATTACTATTTAGTTTTTATACTAGGGATATATACTAAGCTAGTAAAAAAACCTAGAGGCGTTAAATATTATTATACGCCTTTTCCCTTAAAGTAACTATATAATTTCTTTTTAGTTAGGGAGGGGGTAGATGTTAGGGGATACCTACTTATTAAGGGGGCATATATTAACTACTATACGTTCTTTCCCCTTTATCCTATCCTCCTTATATTTCTAAATAATAAAGATTAGGTACGTAAGGGCTACTAGGCTAATTTACTAACTAGCCTTCCCTTTTTTATACTATTTCTCTATTTCTTTATTAAAGAACTCTATATCCTTAAGTTAAAGAGGAAATACCTTAATATAGGACTTTTAGTTCTACTAGCTATTAATAAGCTTAATCCTTATCTTCTCTTTATCTAGAATAAGTATTATCCTATAGTTATAGTAGATATAGTATTAGTTAAGGAGGTTATAGAGTTTTTTAGTAAATTTTAGGTTATTTATATAGATCTCTATACTATAAAGGTTAGTTATTATAAGGTAAATATCTAGCTTACTAATACTATAGTTTAATACTTCCTTAGGGATTAGTAGGTCCTTATCTATTATTTTTATTCCCTCTTCTATTATTTCTAATATTATTATAAAGTCTTTAGTTAGGTTAGTAAAGTTTATAGTTATATTATTAGTAATTTATATAAATATCTCTTAGCTAATCTACTATATAGTTTCTTCCCTATACGTTAGGGTAATTTAACTAACCTTAATACCCTTCTTAATAATAATAGGCTCTACTGTTTTATTATATACTAGTACTATCTTTAGGGTCCTATAGTCTACTACTACGTTAAGGATATACGTATAGGTAGAGTAAACTTAGTAGGTCTTATTTATCTTATCCTCCTTAAATTATTTAAGGAGGTTAAGGTAGTTAACTAGTAGGTAGTATATTTACCTAGGGTATATAATAGCATTATACTTTACTATTAACTTTCTTATTACTAGGAAATAATATTTAATTAATATAAGGATTACTATATTATATATAGAGTAGAGGGTTATAGTTTTCCTATTAAAGTCTACTATTATACTATAGTTATTATAGAAGGGTATACTAAGTAATAGCTTAGCTAGAAGATTTTTAACTACTCCTACTATAACTATAGTATATACCTTAATCTTTATTCCCTTTATTATTCCTACTATATATAGGTTAAAAGTAACTTTTTCTTATAGGGTAAATAATAATCTAACTACCCCTATTATCTATAGCTCTATTATATTAAAACATAGGTTCTTTATAAAACTTATTACCTAGCTTTAGTCTACTAAGATAACTAATATACCTATATCTATATAAATAGTATAGTCCTCTAATTCCTTATTAGCCCTTACCTTAACTTAGAGGTAAGTCCTCTTATAGCGTTCCCTTTTTTTATTAGGCTTAATAACTACTTTAATAACCTCTCCTTACTAAAAGGTGAAATTTACTATTTCTATATTTATTAGTACTTAGGTTAACTTATTATATAGGGGTTTAGCTTAGGGTAATTCCCTATCTCCTATAGACTCCTCTACTTAGGTAAGGTACTCCTCTACTTTATCCTATTAGGGTAAGGTTTCCTCCCTATCCTATAGGGTAGCCTTTATCTCTAGTATAAGAGGGTTACCTTTACTAGCTTATAGTTAGGTAGTAAAGTTAGTAAAGTCTATTAGGGTAGTAGGTATCTTATTAACTTTATTAAGAATAAAACCCTTATTAATAAGTTAGTTAATAATAGTATCTATATTTAGGTTAGTTTCTTATATAAACTAGATGTTATCCTTAGAGTTATTATTCCTTTAGATATAGTAGGCTTACTATTTTTACCTACTATTCTATTAACCTTCTTACTAAGGTTAGTAGTCTCTTACTTACTAGGTAGGATTACCCCTTATCTCCTTTTATTAGTTATTCTAGTAGGGCTAGTCCCCCTTATAGCTTCCTTATCCCCCTTAGGTGTTTTCCCTTAGGTTCTAGTTAAACCTTCCTTAATTAGGGAATTAACTACTATTCTACTAGTATACTACTCTATCTAGGTTATTATAAGGTATATCTCCCTAAGTATATAAGGAGTTTACTT
This sequence comes from Colletotrichum sublineola, assembly GCA_020631755.1. Taxonomy (NCBI): domain Eukaryota; kingdom Fungi; phylum Ascomycota; class Sordariomycetes; order Glomerellales; family Glomerellaceae; genus Colletotrichum; species Colletotrichum sublineola. The sequence continues at coordinate 81,913 of JAHSQG010000040.1, read as the reverse complement.
CTATCTAAGTAGTATTTATTATAATATATAGGATATCTATTATTATATTAGCTATATTTAATAAAGTATAGGAGATATTTACTCCTATATAGGGTGTATTTCCCTAAGCATAGGGAGTATTTCCTACTATAATAGGTATATTCCCTATAATATATTATATATTAGGTATTATATTACTACTAATATAGTAAGTATTATTAGCTATATTACTTATTCCCTAGGGTGTATTACTTTAGTTTAGTAAGGTATTTAAAGAGGGAAACACTACATATTAGTATATATAAGAGTTATATTACCTATATACTAAGTTATCCCCTATAGTAGTATTTACCTACCCTTAAAAGTATATATTATTAATATATATAGGGTTATATCTAGATATTCTTACTACATCCCTTATAGCCTTTCTATATTCCTCTATAAGGGTAATATAGGAATCTAGAGAGTTTATATCTATAGGTTTATAAAGGAACTATTATAGCTATAGTATAAAGTAGTAGTATAGGTAGGTAAGTAACTATTTATTAAAGTAATCTCCCTAGGCGTAAGTATACTTAAAGTACTCTTAGGTAAAAGCATAAATATTATTATCCCTAGAGACCTTCTCTATAGAGAAGAAGTTTTCCTAAAACTACTTTTATATATCTCTTATAGTAAGGCTAAACTAAAGTCTTATTTAGTTTATAATTATTATCTACCCCTATACTTATAGCTATATTCTTTTACTATCTAATAGCTAAAATTCCTATTAGTTTTATATAAATCCCCTTAGGTATTAAGTAATATTCTAGCTAACCTTATTAATAGCCCTCTAGTCTAACTATAGGCTCTCTATTACTTAGATTTATAGTTTAATATCCTTATAGTATATAGCTTAGTAGTTATAAAAAATAGGCTTAGGGGAGTACTTCTTTATATCTATATTAAGCTAAAATATACCTATATAGGGTTTAGCTAATATATTCTAGGCTACTATTAATAGAGTATTTATTATTATTAGGGCTATATTTAATAGCTACTTTATATATACCCTTAGTAGGTTATCTACTAGTATGTCTACTTAGGATATCTATAAGGTGTTAATTATTAGGTCTATTATAAGGGTGCCCTACCCTATTAGTACGCCTAGTTATAGTAGTCTATTAAGTAGTAGACCTTACTATACTAGTAGGCCTATAGGTAGTTATCCTTAAGGGAGAGGTCTTATCTATATTATTAGATTTAGTAGAGGCATAAGGCTTATTTATAGTATAATAGGTTTAGGCCCTTAGGGTAGTATATACTATACTATCCTATTAGATAGGGTTATTTAGGTAGGGGCTTAGGTAGTTTAGTTTAGTAGTATGTATGCTATTTAACCTAACTAAGGTGGTAACTACCTTTAGGTAAATTAGCTTACCTAGGTTAATTAAAAGCTTAGAGGACCTATTAGGTATAGGTTAGGCCTATACCCTTAGGTACTAAGGAATTATCTAGGTATTTAGTATAAGGGCTAATATTACTACCCTTAGGTAGGTTAGCTTACCTAAGTTAGTTAAAAGCCTAGAGGACCTATTAAGTATAGGCTAGGCCTATAGCCTTAGGTGCTAGGGAATTATCTAGGTATTTAGTATAAGGGCTTATATTACTACCCTTAGGTAGGTTATTAGGAGTAGGGGAATTAGGTCTAAGGAATAAAGCTATTTAGAGCTTATTAGGTAGAGTAAGGCTCTCCTCTAGTATAGTATAATTACTACTATAGGTTACTTATCTTTACTAGTAGGTCTTAGCTTTAGACCTCCTTTCCTTTAGTAGTTTCTAGGTTTCTTATACCTTCTGTTAGTAAATTACCTTAGGATTTAGGGGAAATTATTAATATATCCCTTTCTAATAGTTAACTTAATATATTACTTAAGTCTAATAGTTAAGGGTCTTAAGGTTTCTATAGTAGGTTAGGCTCCTATATTATTATAGTCCTCTTTAGTATAACTAGGTAATCTAAGGCCTATAACGTTTAGGAGTTTATTTAAGATAGAGGTTCTAGTATTAGGGCTAAGCTAAGTTTACTTACTAGTTTTAGGTTTTCCCTTATAGATTAAATAATCCTTTTTACTAGCTAAATATATAACTTTATTTAGTAGGTGTTATTTTCTACGCCTAGCTTAAGTTTAAACCCTTTCTACTACTTAACTAGGCTATAGTAGGGTTTATCTATAAGGAATTTAATATAGTAGAGGTAGTTAATATCCTTATAAAGGTGTTTTATAATGTTAGTAGCTAGTAAGTAGGTTAGGTATTTCTATAGCTATATTAATAGTTATTAGAGGTCCTTAATATAGCCTAGCTATAAAAGTTATATACTTACTCCTTAAGGATCTCCTTAGGGTAGATATATTCCTTTATAGTCTAGCTATAAAGAAATTTAAGGTTGTCTAAATTAAAGTAGTTATACTACTACTTAATATAGCCCTCTTAGTAGCTGTTATAGATTTAATAGGGTAAATAGGCTACTAGTACTACTAGATAGAATAGATAGTAGTATTATAAAGATATATAGTAAGAGAGTAAAATAGAACGGTAAAGTAGTAAAGAATAATAAATAAGTAAGTATAAGGTAATAATAGTATAAATAAAAGGTAGGTATAATTAGGTATAAGTAGTATTCTATAGTTAACTTATAATACTCCCTAAGTTAATAGCTACTTATACCTATAGGTATATAACTAACTATAACCTATCTAGGATTATAGGCTATACGCCCCTTTTAGCCTATAATAATATTACTATTAGTATTAAGAGAAAGTATACTACTATTAAAGGTAATAGGTTTACTAGGTTTAAGGAATTACTTTAGTTTTACTATAAAGGTTACTTTTATTAACTTAGTATTTTTATAGTTAGAAAATAATTTATCTATAAGGCTAATAGTATTATTAGTCTATATACTAATTAATATAAAATCTCTATTACTTTATACTAAAATAAGTAGGTAAGGGTTAAAGGTTAAAGTATTTATCTAAAGGGCTTTTTTATAATAGTTATTATATATTACCTACTAGTAGGTTTTAGCCTTAGGTATACTATATAATAGCCTCTTAACCTTTATTATTACGTTAGTATTATAAAGTTATTAGATCTTAATAGGTAGTTTTATAAGAATTATATAGTTAAGTAATATTACTAATTACGTATATACCTATATTATATTATATAGCTATAAAAGGTAGTTCTTAAGTAATAATAATAGGGTAATAGTAAGAATTAACTATTAGGCTATTTACTAGATAGTTAGTAACTAAGTAAGTATTATAGCCTTCCTATTATTAGTATACCCTTAGATAATAAGCCTTAATTTCTTATATAAGGTCTTATTCTTACCCTTAATTTTATATACTAATTATAACTTAAATATATAGATAACTCTATAGTATTTCTTATTATACTAGATAATATAGAATATACTATAAGCTATTAGTCCCTTAATCTCTTAGTAGTTAGACTACTTAAATAGTTTATTAGGTATAGTTATTATACCTTTCTAATAGAGTTTAATAGTAAGTATATAGTTAGTATCCTCCTTTACTATAAAGTAGTTAGTAATTAATAGATTAGTTTTAGTAGTAAATATCTCTACTAGGTTCTTTTATAGGTAGCTATAGCGCTATTACTATAGCTATTTTATAGTAACTATAATACCTTTATGTATTTTACCTCCTTACGTTAGTAGTAGGGTTTTACTATAGTAATATAGAAGTTCTATAGGCCTTATAGTAATTTAACTATATAAGTAGTACTATTATTAGAGAGTAACTAAAATAGGCCTTACTAGCTGTTCTTTTCTTACTATATATAGACTAAGGATTAAAGAGGTAGTATAGTAGTAGCTATAGTATCTAGGCTGTTATATATTACTAGTATGTTATTTACTTATCTCTTAGTCTAAATTTACTATATTTCCTCTATAGTCTTTTATATTATCTCTACCTATTTAATAGTTAATAATACTAGTAGTAAATAATTATTAATTTATAAGTATACTCTAAATACTAATAGGGTTAGTATAAGGCTGTTTAGGCTAGTAGTATTATTTACTACTTTTACTACTATTTAGAGTATAACTTTAGGTTCTATATCTATTTCTATATAGAATATCTTATATACTTAGTAGAGTATTATATAATAATATTTAACCTTCCTAATACTATTATAAGCCTTAATAGGTATCTCCTTAATATTAATAGATAACATATAGGTAGTATACTTAAATTTAGCTATATAGAAGTTAAGGCCTATATTAGTAATAATTTAATCTAGTAGGCTAAGATATATATTAATCTAGTATATCTATAGTACTTCCTATATATATTCTATAGTAATAGCTTAGAGGAATCTTATAGTATTAAAGGTAGTTACTATATCTATAATATATAAAACTAGCTTATTACTATTAAGGTATATTACGTTAATAATAACTTTATAATTAGACTTATAGTTATTATAAAGAGTAAATTTAAACCTTCTTAGCGCCTTTAAATTTAACTAGTAGCTATAGTAGAACTTATTAATCTCCTTAATATTAAAGATTACTATCTTATAGCTAGTATGTTAGAGTACCTTATAAAGGTGCTAAACTAAGGGGTAGCTAAATTAGTAGTATATTTACTATAATTTACTATTAGTTAGGTAGTATTAGGTAATAGTATACTTAGGTTATTTTAGTAGTATTTATATATAGCCCTATTTCTATATAATAGGTATAATTATATTCCCTTTTACTAGTATATTAGTAAGGTTATTAAACTTTACTCTATAGTAATCTATATCCTTTAAGTAAAAGAGGAATAAGGTGTTAGAGTCTATTACGTAGAAGGTAAGATTCCCTATAGGTATAGGGACTTCTATAGTACCTATTAACTTAAAGTAATTACTACTACTAAAGTAAATTATTACTTTACTAGTACGTAACGTATCTAGTAGAAGTTTATAGTTAAGATGCCTTTTTAACGTAGTATATTACTACTAACTAACTATAAAGACTCTTACTACCCCTATATTTAGTATAATACCCTAAAAGGTTATAGTAGAGTAATAGTTATTAAAGGTAAATACCTTATTAGTAATAGGTTTCTTCTTAGTATTCTCCTTTTTATATAGATTATCCTTTATAATTACGTAGAGTATAGCCTAGTTATATAGTTAGGTAAACACCTTCTAGCTATTAATACTATCTTTACTATAAAAGGCTATAAATATAAAGAAGGTATTACTATTAAAGGGGCTGTTACTATTACCTAGCTTATGTTTATCCTTAGCTCCTTTAAAGTTAATAGTACTCTCTATCCTCTTATAGTTAAGTAGAAAGTAATTAAATATTAATAGTAAAATATCTATTAAGTATATACTTTTATACTACTAAAAAGAAGATTAACGTTCTTCTTTAGTATACTTTATTAACTAGTATTTAGGTTTTTTATATATAAAGTACCTCTTTACTATAAAGTTACCCCTATTTCTTAGGTCTTTATATAGTAGGTCTATTTTTAGCTATAAGTAATAGCTATAGTTACTATTATACTTATAGTTAACCTAGTATTACTTATTATTACTAAGGTACTCTTTAGTATAGTACTAGGCCTATAGTTTATAGAAAAGTATAGTATTAGCTATACTATTATATAGCTATACATAGAGTATATTATATATTATAAGTAGGCTAAGTAATTCTTAGAATAATAGGTAAAGATATATAGGATAGTATATATCCTATATAAGAGTGTATCCTATAGAAGTAAGAATATAAGATAACAGGGGTAGAGATATATAGAATATAAGGGGTTTAAGGGATAGAAGATATAAAGAGAGTATAATAGTTAGATTATTACTATAGATGTTGCTTACTTAGAGAGAAAGACAGTAGTTTAGAATATAGAAGATTCCTATCCTTATATAACTATATCTAGCTTACTAGAATATTCCATACTTACGTAAGCTGCTTAGAAATTAACTTAAATAACGCATAAGAACTTAACCCTAACTGAATAACCCTAACTTAAAGAGATTACCTAGATAGTTAGAGAGAGGAGTAGTAAAGCTAATCTTACTCCTTATAGAATCTTCTAGCATTAGGCTGTAATTACGTAATCACCTGCTTACGTAATTAATATATATATTAATCTACTAGTTTAGTAGATTATATATATATATATATATCTTATATATAAATCTCTATAATAGAGGAAATATAAGATAAAGAAGTATAGGAGTATTAGAGAATACTCTTACTTCTAATACTCCCTCTTTTACTCTATTATAGAGGTTAAGAAACCTCTAAGGTAAAAGAGTTACCCTAAAGTTAATATCTTAATAAGTTATCTTATTTAATAACTTATTAATAGAAATTCCTAAAAATATTAGGAAAAATATACTATTAATATAGGTATATTATATAGGCATATCCTTATTAAATAGACCTATAAGCTTAACGAATTCTTAGAATTTAACCTTAGGAAGGGGTTTTATTAAGCCGTCTATAGGTATAGAAGAAGTAGGAATATATTCTACTTCTATATTACCTTTTCTAACCTCTTAGTAGGTATAATAGTAATATATAGTAGTATACTTAGTCCTTTAATAATATTCTAGGTTGTAGGCTAAGCTTAGGGCTACGTTATTATCTGTTTTAATAGGTATAAGGGTTATATTATACCCTATTTTAGATAATAGACCCTTTATCTATATAGCTTCTCTAATAGCTTCTTATAAGCTATTAAATTTAGCTTCTGTTATAGATAAAGATATAGTTATTTGTTTTTTAGATTTCTAGCTTATAGGACTGCTAAATAAAGTAAAGAGATAACTAGAAGTAGATTTTCTAGTCTCTTTATAACTAGCCTAGTTAGAATTAGTATAACCTATTAAATAAGGTATATTAGGGCTATTAATATTACCTTTATAGGTAATATTATAGTTAATAGTCCCTTTTAAATAACTTAATATACCTTTTCCTTATTTTAATAGGTATTCTAACGGGTTATATAGGTAACAAGAGGTAAAAGATACGCTATAGGTAATATCTAGCCTAGTTATAAACATAGCGTATATAAGGGATCCTATTAGGCGTTAATAATCCTTTAATAGGTCCTTAGAAGGAATATATCCTTGTAATTTATTACCTAAAGAGGTATTTAATATTCCTAGAGATATAGGAATATTAGAAGGAGATATATCTAGAAGATTAAATCTTTCTAGAAGCTACTAGATATAGTAGGCTTAAGAGATAGTTATAGATCTTTTAGATCTATCTCTTGTTATATATAGCCCTAGAAACTTAGAAACTTCTCTTAGGTCTTATATCTCTATATATTTAGAGATTTTACCCTTTATATTTTCTATATACTTAATATCCTTATTAAGTATAAGAAAATTATTAACATAAGTAATAATATAGGTAGGATTTATTTTATCCTAGTTATAATAAGTAGCCTTATCTAACTTTAAAGGTATAAAGCCTATATCTTTTAATATAGATTTTATCTTTAGTTACTACTACCTAGGACTTTACTTTAGACTATATAGGGCCTTTTTTAATAGAATAAGCTGTTCTTTATTATTATCCTAATTTATAGTATTTAAATTAGGATATTTCTTAAAGAAATTAGCTAGAGGAATATTAGAAGGATCTATATAGACCTCTTCTTTTAAATCCCTATATAAGAAGGCTCTAACTATATTAATTTATTAGATTTCCTAGTCTAATACTACTACTAGAGCTAATAGGACCCTATAAGTAGTTAGATTAGATCCTATAGTAAAGGTCTAGAAATAATTAATTCTATATTTCTATTAGAATCCTCTTATATACAGCCTAGCCTTATATTTATACTAAGAATTAAGAAGTAATATTTATTAATTCTTAGGTATATAAATCTCTATATAACTCTATAACTAAAAGTCCTATAATTATATAAGTAATTTTTCTAGATTCCTCTTGAAAAATAAACTATAGAAGTATATACTTCTATATATAACTATACTAATACAAACTAATGCAAACTACTGCAGACTACTATATGTAAACATATATACCTCTAAGCATTACATATGTCGGCGCTTATACCTACCTATATACATATACGGGCATATACAGGCATATACAGGCATATATATACATATACAAGATACATACTAAGCACCTCTCGGCGCTTAGATATACGCTTAGATACTATACGTATCTAAAGGACTTCCTATATAACTAAGAGTTATTCCTCTACTTAGACAGTCTTTTCTATTATAGACTTCTATATGGTTAATATATTGATATACCTTTTCTATCTACCTTTATCTATCTTCTCTGCTTTCCTTATGACTATTCTAAATAACCCCTTGTTATTCTTACTTTTATTAATATTTCTATTAATATTAATCTTCTTCTTAAAGACCTATTTTGCTATTAAAGGTACCCTAGAAGACTTATAAGCCTCCTTTAGGTTAACAGCTTAAAAAGTACCTTACTAGATAATTATAGCTATTTCTTTATATATAGCTTTTAGCTATTTTTCTTTCTCTTATCCTTTTAGAGCTTATTTTATAGTAGTAGGCTCTATAGGTATTATACTATAATTTATAATATTATAGTATATATCCTCTAGTTTAGAGGGATAGGCCTTATATTTTTCTTTATCCTCTTTAGATATAGAAGGTATATTTACCTCTATATTAGTTATAGGTTTAAGAGGAGGTTTTATAGAAGTACTAAAAGAAATAGTTGTTTCTCTCTCTCTTATAGTACTTTCTATAAATTTAATATATAAAGTCCTTACTATAAAGGACTTATAAGGCCTAAAAGGAATATATATAGTATATATATTATTTCCTTCCTAAGATAAGTAAATACCTTCTTCTATATAGGTATTTAACTTATTAGACTATATACGCTTTTCTCTAGGTGTATATATATATACCTTAGAGCCTATTTTACATATATTAGTTAGATCTAGTTTATTATCCTTATTAGGATAAAAGTAATCTAGAAAAGCCTCTATAGGGGTCTTTTCTAAGCGTTTTATAGTAGTATAATTTAATAACTTAGTAGTTTCTTTAAGAATAATATCCTATAGGAACTTAGGTAAGTTATTTGCTGCTATAATAGTCCTAGACTTATCTAGCATAGCCCTTTTTATTCTTTCTACTATACCGTTTTACTCTAGTATATAGGGTGTAGAGGGTTCTAGTATAATCCCTCTTTCTTTAATATAAGGGGTTAATTCCCCTATATTAAATTTAGTACTGTTATCTAGGCGTATTTTCTTAGGATAATTAAATCCCTAATTTTTATAGTATTCTAGCTTATTCTTAAGGATATTAATTATATCCTCTTTATTCTTAGAGAATTCTATATCTCTAAGGCTAGAATAGTCGTCTATAAAGGGTATAGCATACTTATTTCTATTAATAGACGTAGGTGTTATTTTTAAGGTATCTATATAGATCCTTTCTAATAGAAAAGTAGCTTTATTATAGTTAATCTTAGGCTATTACCTAGTTAACTTAGAGCTTATATAGTTAGGATAGTATAGGTCCTTTTCCTTTAGTTTATCTAAAGGAATACCCTTAGTTATTTTAGCTGTTTTAACTAAATAAGGGTATAAGGGATAGCCTAGTTTTTCATACTATTCTTATGTTATAGAAGAGAAAACTTCGTTTTCTTCTATATTAGAAGATTTATTATCTTCTATAGTAGAAGATTTATTATCTTCTATAATAGTCTCTTCTTCTAGAGATATATTATCTTCTAGAATAATAGAGTTACTATTAATAGGTTTTTTATTAGTAATATTAAGGTAAAACCCCCTTTTTACTATATCTATATTAGTAAAGGGTTCCTTATTGCTATTATAGAGGTTCTAGTTTATTAGAAAACCGCCCCCTTTATAGTGTAAAAGGCCTAAAAATATAGATATAGGAAATTTAGGTATATATAAGGTATTATTTAACCTTATATAGTTAATTTCCCCTCTAAACTATATAGGTAATAGAATAGTTCCTATTCCTTTTAGTTTAATAGGACCTACTCCTATATTAACTATAGGTATGTTATTTTCTATAGTTAATTTAGTAAAATAGTCCTTATTATTAGTAATATAGACTATAGAACCCATATTATAGAGCTATTAATCCCTATAAGATAAGGGGAAAGAATAGGCCTTATAGGTATATTCTTTTCCTTTCTAGATAACCTTTTTAGAGGTATAGTTAGTCTGGTTAGTTATAAAGGTTACCTTAACCTTTCTAGTATAGTTTTAAGGCTGTAGGTTTAAATTAGGCTTATAGACCTTTCCTTTAGGTCTTTTATAAGGCTTATCCTTATTAAAAGGATTCTTATATCCCTTAGGGTTAGGATTATTACTCCTAGGATTAGATATATTATCCCTATAGTTATTATCCTTATTAGAAGGATAGTTATTATAGTTATTAGATATAGGGGTATCTAAATCCCGCCTATTTATATCTAATATATTATTTATAAGGGCTTATAGAGAAGGAGGCTCTTTAGTTCTTAGAGTACTTCTTTACCTTTCTGCCTATACTAGAAAATAACTACTTAAAGTAGCTATAAAGACCATTTTTTAGTCTATATCTTCTATTTTAGCCCTTATGTTATTTAACTTAGAGATATAACCTTTAAAGGAGCTTATAAACTTATTTAAAGAGTTATAGGCCTCTAGTTTAATAGCGTGAAATTCTAAGTATAACTATTACCTTAGAATAGGGCTTATACCCTTATAAGAAGACTTTAATATAGATAAAGCCTCTTTAGGGTCCTTTAAATTAAAAATAAGAGATAAAGGTTCCTTCTATAGATTCTACCTTATTATTAATAGGGCTTATGTTTTTTATTATTCTTAAATCCCCTTATATTCCTCTTCTTTTTTAAAATAACTACTAATATTAAGTAGGTTAAAGAAGAGATAAATAGTTATTATCTAGGAATTCTAGTTTTTAGTACCCTAGAGACGTTATTCTATAGGTATTAAATAGCCTATAGTAGCCTTAATAATATCTGCTATTTTACTAGTATTTTACTAGTATTTTCTATAGATATATAGATCTATAGAATAGTATAGAGGTCTTACTCTTTCTACCTCTTTATATATATAAAGTAGATATATAGAGGTCTTATTATAGCTAAAAAGGACTTATATTACCTTTAGTTTTATAGATACTTATATTCCTTTAGTTATAAGAGATAATAAGGGCTTACTCTTTCTACCTTATTATTCTTATAATAAAGTATATAAATAGAGCTATAGAATATATAAATAAAGATAAATAGGCTACTAAAGAGATATAATATCTCTTATAGTATAGGTAGATACCCTAGGTAAAAGACCTAGGCTTATAACCTCTTAGAACAATAGGTAAATATATATAGGATAGTAGATATCCTATATAAGAATATATCCTATAGAAGTAAGAATATAGGATAATAGGGGTAGAGTTATATAGAATATAAGGGGTAGAGTTATATAGAATATAAGGGGTTATAAAGGAATAGAAGATATAAAGAGAGTATAATAGTTAGATTATTACTATAGATGTTACTTACTTATAGATAAAGATAGTAGTTAAGAATATAAGAGATTCCTATCCTTATATAACCGTATCTAGCTTACTAGAATATTCCATACTTACGTAAGCTGCTTAGAAATTAACTTAAATAACGCGTAAGAACTTAACCCTAACTAAATAACCCTAACTTAAAGAGATAACCTAGATAGGTAGAAAGAGGAGTAGTAAAGCTAATCTTACTCCTTATAGAATCTTCTAGCATCAGGCTGTAATTACGTAATCACCTGCTTACGTAATTAATATATATATTAATCTACTAGTTAAGTAGATTATATATATATATATATATATCTTATATATAAATCTCTATAATAGAGGAAATATAAGATAAAGAAGTATAGGAGTATTAGAGAATACTCTTACTTCTAATAATATATCTTATATATAAATCTCTATAATAGAGGAAATATAAGATAAAGAAGAATAAAAGTATTAGAGAATACTATTACTTCTAATAGTAATACTATAGCATACTTAGGTACTCCTTAGTAATAGTTAATAAGGGTATTATAGTATTCCTTATCCTTTAGCATACTATAATAGGTTATAGTATATACTAGCTAGGTAACCTTCTTAATAAGTAGATTAAGGATTTTATACTTACTTTTCCCTAAGTAGTTACACGTAATAGATTTAAAGGTAATTTAGTATAACTCTATAATTCTAGTGCTATAGACCTTATTACCTTTAAATTCTAATTTAATATTTACTATTAGTATATTAAAATTACTAGTAAATCTATAGAGATTAATAAAGTAATACTCTTAGATATTACTACTTAATATTATTATTACTATAGCCTTATATCTACTAGTAGGGATTCTAACGTAATTATAAAGCTTATAGAAGGTAGGAAGCTTTAAATTAATTATCTTATATTAACTACCTATATACTTTAATATAGGATTATTAGAGTAAAGCTTAATAAGATTAGTTAATTATTATAAAGTTAGGCTATTACTTAGTATAATTCTACTATTAAATTAAGTAGTTAGTATAATAGATTTATAGTCTTATAATCTCTTAACTATAACTATTATTAGGGTTAGGCTTACTTAGGTAGAGCTTTTACTTAATAGTAGTAGTAACTTAAATAATAGGTTATAATAGGAAGAAGCCTATTAAAACTAGGTATCTTTATACTATTTATATATCTTAGGCTTAGCTATAGGTTTAAGGTTAGTTAATAGTAGTTACCTTACTCTTAGTAATAAGTAGATCTTATAACCTAGTAACCTATTAATAAATCTAGGGTTTATAGTCCTTACTTTAAACCTTAGGTTAGTTCTAACTACTTTATTAATCTCTTCTTTAGTCTAGATATATATATTATTAGCCTTTAATACCTTATATATATAAGAAGTAACCTACCTTTAGTTTAATTTAACCTAGAGGCTATTATTAATTAGGAAGTTATAAAATCTTAGAAGCACTTCCTTATTAATACTATTATAGTCTTTAACCTTCTATTTATAAAGATAATTATAGGCCTATTACTATAGTTAATTAGCTATAAAATCTTTATATTAGGCTTTTATTATAAAGTATATAATAGTAGTATTTAGTATATAGGCTTTATATTTTTACTTAATACTACTAGGTATCTTCTTAATATTAATAATACCCTATAGCTATAGGTTAATATACTTTATATATACCTATAAGATAGGGCATAGGTCTATAGTATCCTTAGCCTCTTATATATCCCCCTACTATATTACATATATTTCCTCCTCTTTATATTAGCCTTCTTATAGTATTTCTTTAGCCTTCTTAGTAGATTAGTAGACTATATTAACTTCTTCTTCTAGTGTTATTATTACTACCCTCTATTAGTCTAACTACCCCTTAAACATATATATTTCTTCTAGTAGGCTAAAAGGCGTATATATATATTAGAGGATTTACTACTAGTAGTATAGGTAGTAAGGATTTATAAGGGTATTTATAGTACTTTTATATTAATTTATAACTTTACCTTAGACTTATAGTAGAAACTTATTACTTATTAAAATAAGCCTTCTTTACGTAATATTTATATAGTATTTCTTAGCTATTAGTATATAAAGTAAGGTGTTTTTTATAGTTAAGTAGTAATTTCTTAAAACGTAATAAAATTAGGGTTATTTATAGGATAGCTATATATCTTAGGTAACCTTTTAGTTATATTAGTTTATAACATACTTCTACTAGTAGCCTCTAATTAATAATATAATATAGTAATAAGTATAAATAATTTACTATAAGGGTAGTAAAGTTTATCTCTTCTAGTTAGTACCTTACTAATCTATAGAGTTTATATATAGAAGTAGGAATTAATTAAGATAACTACTATAGTAGTAAAAATTAACTAATAGTAAGAATTAACTACTGATTAGTATTAGTATATTACTAGGTAACGTACCTGCATAGCGAGTCGCGGATCATAGCGAGTCGCACACTTCCTTATCGTACGTTAAAGGCTACTTTTTCACCTATTTTTTAAAAAGCGAAGTTAAGCCTAAAAAAGGTCTAGTTTTCAATAATAGGCTTTGATAAGAGTTAAATACTAAGAAATAATATTATAGAAATTATTATCTTATTAGTTACTAAGGTATAATACCTAACCCTTATCTAGAGAGCTAGATAAGAAGTAGAGGGGTTAGTATAGTCTAGTAATTTCTATAATATTATTTATTAGTATTTAACTCTTATCAAAGCCTATTATTGAAAACTAGACCTTTTTTAGGCTTAACTTCGCTTTTTAAAAAATAGGTGAAAAAGTAGCCTTTAACGTACGATAAGGAAGTGCGCGACTCGCTATGATCCGCGACTCGCTATGCAGGTACGTTAGGTAATATAGTTAACTATACGTATTAATAGGTAAGTAATAAATAATAGGGGGTAAATACTATAGTTTAATTATACGTAACTAGAAGAGAATTATTATGGGTTCTACTACGAATGGTTAGGTAAATAACCCCTGAATCCACAGTAGATCCGCCGACAGATCAATAGTTGATCCGCAGCCGGTTATCAGGGTTACGCCCGATAAGTCTGATAAGATCTGCGATAGTTGATATCGCAACACTATCTCTATGCTTTAAAAGCATAATAACAGCCTATAAGAGACGGCTGAAATAGAAAGATAACACTATATCAAAGCAACATGTAGTATAAATAGATTCCTTAAGAGAGAGAGAGAGTCAACGCGGGATAGACAGTGCAACAATAAGTTTAAAAAACACCTAGCCTTGATTTAAAAACATGACGTAGTGGGCGACAACAAATTGTCGGAGGTCGCAGTCCACCCTGCCTCACGTTTTGATTTGACCTCTGTAAGGCAGTTCTACTGTCTGAACAGAACCTAACTAGTTACATTATAGTCCTCTCCGTCCGTTTTAAGGAGTAGCGCCCTCTAGTTTAGGTTATTGAATCCATCATAAGAGAGGACCTCTTCGCTCGATCTAGATGATGCCAGGGAGGGCATTCTTATCTGTAGGAGACTATGTTCTGCTAGTAAATCTAAGGGAAATAGAATAGTAGGGATGATTCTTGACTATAAACAAGGCTGGATTTCCTACTAACATTATTACCGATTAGGCCCCTGGTTCTGAGTTGATAGAACAGATGTCGCGTATAGGGGTCAGATGTATGCGGCCAAGACGGTCCATCTAGATAAAAGGTATATGGGGCAAGATAGGGGCAACATATACCCGTATGGAGACCCATATACCCACATACGTGGCTGGCCCACGTGATAACAGACTACTCGTCCCGCATAGAACGTCTAGGGAGAGCATTTATACACGTTAGCACTACAGTAAATAGGGGTATTGAGTTGAGTTTTGCTATAGGGTTAGGAACGTACCACAAGTCCTTATGAGATATGTAAGACTAGATCGTCTAGACTCCCCTCTGCACTCATAACCCTCATTGAGGTAACTGATTTTCCGGCTAGTGCAGTCCATTCATGACACATCCAGGACACTGACTTATAAAATGGACTAGTCGCTAGAGAAAGCCAGCCTCTCCCCCCTGGAATAAGTGTGAAATCCCTCGGATGTTGAACACCAGCCGATTTACGGGCATTAGAAATGGCCCATTGAGTCTCCCGGTTGTTTAGATCAACAACTTGCACGGACTGAAGTGACGAGAGTCTGTATCCGGCTTGATTCCAAATGTATACCATAACGTCAGAGAGTTTTGCTCGGGGTTCTGGATCATACTTGTTCCATGCTTTGTGTATCTTTATGCGATGCCGATCCTCATCAATAGACAACTCGTTGATAAGTCCATTGTTCCGATAAACTTGCCAGTTATTTCCGTTTTGTACAACCGTATAGCCAAGATAGTCGAGGTCATCACAACGGATTAAAGAGAACACCGATAATAGGGAAAAAAGAATGCATAGCTTTCGAGACATAATGAAGAGAGAGAAAGAAATCTAAAGATTCCCAGGTGGTTTGACTTGATTGTGACGAGCCTAGGTAACGTGAAATCGTAAAAGTCTGATGAGGTGAAACTACTAGATAATATAGCGTACCTGCATAGCGAGCGACGCATCAGGGCGAGCGACGCACCTTAAGAAAAGTGGGGTATTTCTAGGTGGACTGCACGCAAAAGTACTGTTACATAATTGCTAAGGAGGTCTAACAATTACATAACAGCACTTTTGCGTGCAGCTTACCTAAAATATCCCTACTTTTCTTAAGGTGCGTCGCTCGCCCTGATGCGTCGCTCGCTATGCGGGTACGTTAGTACTTTATGTTTTATTAATTACATTATGTAAGCGGAAGAAGCTCCTTCCTGAAAAGAAATCAAAGCCTAATTAAATTAACTGCAGTGGGTGACGGCAATGCTGGCCCGGCCAGGCCTACCGTGACAGATGACGGCAATGCCGACCCGGCCTGTTGTAGTAGCCATAGTATTATTTAGCAGCTCCCAGAGTCACTGCTGAGCGGGTGTGCCTCCACTTTTGGTTACCTTGTCAGGGCCAGGCCCATGGTAATGGATAACGGCAATACCCGTTGAACTGTGGGTAAAAATGATGCCAATTAAACTACGCTAATAGATTAATTGTTCCGGGCAGAACAGTCGTAATAATAAAAGTAAGTCTACAGTCTCGACCGAGGTCTTGAGGGACTTGTTTGTCCTTGAGGGTTTCCACGACGTCCCCGTAGATGTATATATCTGTATTGATTAGACTGCAGGAGCTTCTCCAAATCGCCTACGTCAGCTTCTGCGGTCCGAATTACCCGATCAGCCCTCGTGATTTGTATCTAGGGGTACATACAACACCAGGTATTCGCTGGTTGTCACCAACCCAACCACGAATCTGGCCTTCATAAAGTGTTGGCTGTGAGAGTTTTAACCTCCTAGTCGTGAAGTATCATACTTCTATTATTGGAGGTAAAGCTCCTATCTTAGCCTCACTTTACGGTATAAAGTAAATCCCAGTTAAAACAGTGCTCTTCTGTCTTTAGGCGCCCCCCTTTGAGGTGGGAAATCCGGGTCGGGAGATGCAGCCCACAATTACCCAGTGACATTGTCTATTTTAGCTGTCTGGCCCTCATGCCCTTATGTCACTATTAGCGTTTGAGTGCGGTTATTGCGAGCTCACACGTCTCTGTATCTTCCCGGGCATCAGGTTCCAGGCGGACTTCTGCTTCGACCCAGCTGCCGTCCTCTGCGGGTTGCTGTCGCTCTTCGCCCATGCTCTGCACGTCACATCCACCATTAGCAACCAGGTTCCCGTTATCGATGCGGCTCTACCAGAAGACATGACCTACTGCATCTGGTTTCCCGACCTTCTCTGGGATTGTGACCTCGTAGAACTTGTCCTGCGCTTTCATCCATTGCCTACCAGGTCGGTCACGCCTGTTCTGTCGCCGGATACACAGAGCTCTTTAAGGAGCTTGCCCATTCAAATATTGCCCAAGATTTTTATTGCAGAAGAAAGTCCGCAAGAACGGCAACGACGTCATCTTCAATCTGGTCATGAAGGCGCACTGTCGATGCAAAACCTTGGACGACTACGACCGTACCATTAACATCGCCAAATCAAAGCCCGATTTCGAGTCCGACGACGCTGAGTTGAATCCTTGAGAATCCAGGCCTCGACGCCGTGAATCTGTCCCTCGAGACGCAGATGGATACTGGTAATCGAGTGCCACAATCACGACTGAGATGCGATCCATTCAGCCTTGGTGCAACTAAAGGTTCGCTCACAGAACCTGGAATGGACCGAACCTCTAGGTCAACCACCAGTCTAAGCAGCCAGGCAGATTATAATGCCCCGCGCTCAAACGAAGATCGTATAATTCGTGGAGGCCAAGGCGTAGCTGCCACCTTGGGAACCATGACAAACCTCTGCAGGACATGGTCCGTTTATTGCCACTCGTTCGGAGGGCTCTTCCAACCAGGGTCAATCCAAGGATATCTGCAGGTTGTTGACGTAACAGCTTAAGGCGAACAGTCTCGGCTACCTCGACTTTTAGTGAGATGAGACGTAGTTTCTAGCATTTCTCACCTGCTACGAGAACCTGCAATAAAAGCCTGTGTCTTCTGTACCCAGATCATAGGTCTGTTTCTATCAACGAGGTACTTGAAATATCTTGGGAAGACTTTACCTTGATAGTTGGCTGACTGAGACATACACACACCTTCATGGTCATAGTTCTTAAGCTGCACTCCACTCTATGGCTTAGCGCCTTTTTGAGACTACGTGAACTGGCTTTCTTTAGAAATATTCAGGATAAGGAGGCAATGGAAGCCCTTTATAGTTTATTTGCAGGTGTTAAAGTCGCCTAAAGGATACTCAACACAATGTCCGGTATAGAACGCTCTTGACACAGGCAAAATCGATTCCATAGGACCGAAGATCAGCTGTTGTCTCGCTGCGTCTAATATCTCGCCCTATGATATACTCAGTACGGCTTGACTCCAAACAGATAGATGGAACGTGGTCGATCCGGGTGACGCCTTAATTGTCTGCAAAATTGGCGTTGAGGGTATAACGCTGGAATGGCGGTATCAGGGGATCACGAAAAAGCCTCACGAGGCTTTTATTCTTTGTTGCTTATACTGCCTATACGGCACCGTAGGCAACTGACCGACGATCCAACTCTACAACAGCCTTTTACTTCGTCTCTCGGTTTCCTCTTTTCTGCAATACCGTGCGTAGTTACCACGTGCCACAGCTGTACACTACTCTCCGTACCCCAACTCTCCCTTCTATTTATTTTTCAACCCATGGGTGCACAGACCCCTCTGTTAGAGAAACGTATAGAAGGCGCCCTGCTCCCCTAACAGGGCGCACAAACACGACAAATCTTTCTGAAAATCCGACCTTAACACCACCACCAGCACTATTACTCCTTCCCTTATTTACCAGCACCTCTCAATTAGACTATCACCTCAGAAATCTTTTGTAATAGCTCCTTCTGGAGAGTTCACGCTAATATAATAAACCTAGTCCCTTTATATAGCCCTATGCTACTATAACTAGCTACCCTAGGTTTTTCTCCCTTTTTTAAGGGTTTTTCCTAGGGTAAGCCTCAGAATAGGTAGAAACTAAAGCAGTTAGTACCTTTTTAGACCTAGGATACTTATTAGTACTATATAGGAAGGGGCTAGGAAATCCGGCTGGGTGGAGGTAATATTATAATAACTTTAGCAGGCGGAGGAAGGGCTAAAGGGACTAGTTGATTGATTGATTGATTTATTCCTACTCGGTTTCAGCCGCTTAATCAGCAGCTATGCCCAGATAGCGGGGTTTGGCCGACCGCCGACACGCTCCGGGTGTTAATCTGTTGCGCCCTACTTCGCCAATGCAGAACATTGACCAGCTGTTTCCAAATTTCCCACTTTGCTCTCTAACCTCTATCTATATTTGGCTAGTCCCCTTATATAGTTTGTAGTTCTCTACTAATATACCTATATATCTAGATTTAGTTAAGGTCTTACTCCTCTTATAATAGTTCTATTTACCTATAGTCTCCCCTTAATACTTAGCTTTATTTAGGTTATAACTTAATCCTATATTACCTAAGGATCTTAGTCTATTCTATAAACCTAATTACCTTAGTAGCTACTTTATACTTATTTAGTATAACCTAGAGATTATATTATCTTAGGAGGGCTCTAAGTTCTTAGTATTAGAGCTATTAATACTTATAGTATTATAGTAGGATATATAATACTATTTATTATCCTTCCTAGTATAGGTAGTTAGTACTAGTAATACTTAGTACTCTTTAGCTAAAGAGGAAATCCTAGAGTCTAATCTTTTTTATATATATCTAGACTAGGAGTATACTTTAGTATTTACTAAGCCCTTTATAGGCTTAAAGGACCTTCTTTATTAGCTTTAGTATAAGGTAGAATAATATTCTTCCTTATATCTTAGCTTCCTAGTCTATTTACTATTTTTAGTATAACTACTTATATAACTAAGTCTTAACTATAGACCTTAGCTTAAATAGGGCTCCTAGCTTATTTACCTTAGTACCTATCTATCTATCCTATCTCTATCCTATAGCTTCCTTAGTAGTAATATCTACTACTTTATTACCTTAGATACTAGTATAGGTAGGGACCTATTAGAGTTTAATATTAAGTCCTTATTTATAGAGGGCTTATATCTTATCTATAATAATCTTAAGGAGGTATATACTAGATCTCCCTTTTAGTTTTATAGATAATCTAATAGTAGCTTAGTTATTAGTATAGATAAAAGCTTTACTTCTATAGTTTCTATTTTACTTATCTACCTAGGCTATTTAAAGGGCTAGAATAATCCCCTATAGCTTACCTATATAGACTATTAATATAGTATTATTACCTATATATAATTTTCTAGTTTACTTTATAGTTATATAGACTATAGTAGCTTTAATCTAGCTACTAATACTACTACTATCTATATAGATATAGATTATATTAGTACTTTATTTTAGATACTATTAGTATTCTTTTTTAGCCTATTCTATGTATCTAGTAATCTAGATGTATAGGCCCTACTACTATAGAGGTGTAATAAAGGGTAGTATATACTTAGGCTCCTTACTAATTGTCTCTTATTTATTAAGTAGTTGTTTTACTATTCTTTATCTTAGGCTCCTTTTTATCCCCCTATATATAGGAGCTTCTACTATACCTACTCTACTAATAGTATTAATATTATGTTTCTATATCTATTATTTAACTAGTAAGAGATATATCTCTATGTCTAGTACTAAGAATAAGGTTACTCTATACACCCTACTTATTATCCTAGATACTCTAGCTTAAAGCCTTTATAGTCTATAAAGTATCCTTTTAGTATAGCCCTTCTCTCCCTATCTACTATTTAACTATAGTAAGCATATATATATTATCTATAGTATAGTAACTCCCTTATAGATTATTCTTATCTCTTTAGTCCTTACGCCTTATATAGAGTTACCTAGGCTACTAAGTATTATAATAGTATTTATTACCTTATGTTCTATCTTATCTATATACTACTTCTACTTAAGGGATAAGTCTATAATAAGACTAAAGTATTTATAGGTTATCTTAGGCCTAATTTTACCTTATTAGCTCTAAAGTATTATACCTATATTAATTATAGTTTTTACTTATGTAAAGTAGGTAAGCTAGAACTTTTTAGGTATAAAGATAGACATATAAGTAAGGGCCTACCCTTCGGCTTTCTAGAGCGTTTCTTAGAGTTTCTAGTAGGTATCCTTAGTACTATCTCCTACTACTAGGATTGCTATGTTATTAATAAAGCTAGTAGCTATTATGCCTTTAGCTTTATTATAGCTATCTAAGAGATCTATATTATAGAAGAGGTAGAGTATAGGTAATAGGGGTAATCCTTAGGGGATACTAGTATTAATTCTATATACTTTAGATTAAAACCTATCTATATAGATCTCTATTTCTTATAATCTAAGGAAGCTTATAATCTATTATACTATTAATTTGTCTATTTGTCTTTTCCTTAGGTTATATAGGAGTTAGTAATATAAAATATTATTAAAGGTACCTAATACGTCTAGGAGGAGTAAGCTTACTACTTTTCCCCTCCTTAAGCCCTAGGTATTATATATCTAGTTAACTATTTAGTATAGTATATGTTCTATAGATTGTTATTTTCTACCTCTAATATAGCTATCTAGTAGTAATCTATATGTTTTAGTAAGGTAGCTTAGTCTTTTTATAATTATAGTATCTATAGCTTTTCCTATAGTATTTAAGAGGGCTATTAGTCTATATGCTTTAGGTATTATATAGTTATCTTTACCTAGCTTCCTTAATACTACTATAGTAGACTTTCTAAAATATTATAGGTAGTATCTATGTTAGGATCATAAGGGTTAGTTATAATACGGTTAACTATACGTATTAGGTGGCAAATAACAAATAATAGGTGGTCTATTCTGAGGGTCTATTACGTGTTGCTTTAAAAGGGGGTTATCACCATGTGGTTAAATAGTGGTGATATACCTAGGAATTTAGGGGAATTCCCTAGCGGAATATCTATTCTTCTACCGCCAGAATATTAGCGTTATGGCTGATATTCCTCAGGCGATTAATATTATAACACTAGCAACTTTCTCTTATAGGGAAAGTCGCTATTAAACAGTATAAATATATAAATAGTAATATTAACTAAATAGTTAAAAACAAATAGCAAAAGAGCAGTAAATAAGCTATATCTATCTCTCTCTATTAGTATGTTCTTATGTATGTAATACCTATCTATTTATCTAGATCCTTACTATACTATTACTAACTAGTACTTCTAGCATGCTGTTTGGTAATGACTTTATAAAGCTATTAGTAGGGTTGTTACTACTATAGATCTATTGTATCTTATGTATCTTATGGCGTTTATATAACTAGTAAAGGGCTATAATATTAATTATAAGTTGCTTCTTCTTTATAGTGCTAAGTTTTATAAGATATTTATAAAGTAAGTATAAATTAGTATAAATTACTATTAGAATAGGTAGAATTATAAGTTACTTAGTAATAAGCATAAGGGTGGTTCTAATTATATATATAATATCTATACTAGTAACTATAGCGTATATCTTACTAGTAAGCATACTTCTTATAACTCTTTTATACTTTATAAAGCTAAAATAGATAATATTCCCTATTATAGTAAATTTACTAGTATTATCTAGGTTCTACTCTATAGTTATATAATCCTTACTTTTCTTATTTATAAGGATAATAATAAAGCTAAGTTATAAAGTAAGGTTAGTATTATTAGTAAATAATCTATCTATAAATACAAAGAGTTTTATAGTCTTAAGGTTAAGTAGTATAAATTAAAGGCTATATTCTAGATTCTCTATCTACTAGGTAATCCTATAGTTAAGGGCTTTTATATCTTTATTAGTTAGTAACTAGTGTTACGTAGTAATAGAATAATTAAAGTATGCTTCTAGCTAGTAAATTAATATAATATATACTCCTTATGTATGTTGCTTTATGTATTACTTATGTGATTATAGTAAGCTAAGTTTAATAGGTTATAGTTACTTTCCTTAACCCTTTTGACGTAAGGTTACCTTACTACTATTATTAAGAAATAGTATGCCTCTATTAAATATTAGTAGTTAGTTAGTAGTAAGGAATTACTTAGCCTTTATACTAAAGGTTGCCTCTTTTAGTATAGTCTCTTTATAGTCTAAGAAAGCCTTATCTATTAATCTAATAGTATTATTAGTCTATATGCTAATTATTATAAAATTTCTATTATTCTTTATAGATATTAGTAAGTAGGGATTAAAGGTTAACATATCTATCTAGAGCTTCTTTCTATAATAGTTATTATATGTTGCCTACTAATAGGTTCTAGCTTCTAGTATTCTATATAGTAGTCTTATTACTTTTATAATTATATTTATAGGATAAAGGTGGCGTATCTTAACAGGTAGATAGGTAAGAATTATATAGTTAAGGTTAGTTATAGACTAAGTATATACTTGTATAATATCTTATAGCTAAAAAACATATCTATTATATAGTAGTAATAGCGTAATAGTAAGGATAATATGCTAGGCTATTTACTATATTATAGGGGACTACGTTAGGATTGTACTTTTCCTATTATCTATGTAACCTTAGATAACAAGGCGGGATTTCTTATATAGGGCCTTATTCTTCCCTTTTACCTTATATATAAGCTGCGATTTAAAGATCTATATCCTAGTATATTCTTTCTTATTGTGTTTAATAATATGGAATACGCCTCTTTTAGTAAGACTATTAATCTCTATGTTATTAGAGTATTTAAATAGCTTTCTAGGTATAGTAATTACACCCTTCTTATATAACTCCATAGTAAGCTTGTAATTAGCCTCCTCTTTAGTAGTTAGAAATATGTTGCCTATTAGAATAGGGTTAATCTCTATAAGGAAGGTAGGGATTAGGTTCTTCCTTAGTTAACTATATTGTCTTTATAGTAGTTCCTCTAGGCTAACTATAATACTCTTATAGGTTACTTCTATAGGCTTATTAGGCTCTTAAATAGGCTTAATAGGTTCTTTAGTAGTGAAGACGTGTAGGGCAAGGAAGGACTCATGCGGTGCGGTGATCTATAGGAAGAAACACCTCAACCCACACAAGCAACACAAGATGCTTCCTCTAATCAGTTCGAGTTGCTCAGTCGGTCGATTGAAGAATCTCCTTCGATCGACGTAAGAGTTCTCCTGATCAGAGGGGTAGAAACTCCCGAGTTTCTTGTGTTATCACGGTTCGACTGAAATCATTGAAAGGTCTCGTCGCACGAGCTAAGAGAAGGTAGGTGTGTGTGAAGAAAGAGAAAATTGGCTTCTCCGTCTATCGATCTGTCTACGACCCCTTTTATCTTTACCGATCAGGCATCCTCTAGTTACATCCTCAGCTGATCGGGAGGAGGGTAATCTCCGATCGCCACCCCGCCCCACTACAGTAGTTAGATTAGGTAGTATGCTTTCTTTAACTTTGTTAGGCTGGTAAAATGGCTTAACTATAGTAATATAGAAGTTACGTAGTCCTTATAGTAAATCTACTATATAGGTTGTATTATTATTTGTAATAAGTTAGAAGGGGCCTTACTAGCTACCCTTCTTACGCTAAACTTAAATAAGTAATTATAGTAGTAAGGTTATAGTTACTATTATATCTAGGCTATTATATATTATAAGTATATTATTAACCTACCTTTTAGTATTAATTTATTAGACTTCTTTTATAGCCTTTTTTATAGCTTTGGCTTGTTAGGTAATTAATAGTAATAAAGGGGAGTTCTCTAATATATGTAGGTAAGCTCTAAAGATAAGGAGGGTAGGTATAAGGCCGTTAGGGCTAGTAGTATTGTTAATTGCCTTTACAGCCAGCTATAAGGCGACTTTAGGTTCTACCCTAGTCTTAGCATAGATGATTATATATACCTAGTAAAGAGCAGCATAATATCTCTTAACCTTTCTAATGCTATTATATACCTTAATTAGAACTTCTTTTACTTTAATTAATAGTAATTAAGTAGTATGTTTAAATTCCATAGTATAGAAGTTTAATCTAGCGTTAGTTATTATCTAGTCTAGTAGGCTAAGATATATATCTATCTAGCATATTTATAGTACCTTAAATATCTATTCTATAGTAACTAAGTAGAGAAATTACGCTATATTAAACGCTATTATACTATCTATAACATATAGAATAGGCTAGTTACTATTAAGGTATACTATATTAATATAAATCTTATAGTTAAATTTATAGTTATCTCTAAGGGTAAACTTAAATCTTCTAGGGGCTTTTAAGTTTAATTAATAGTAATAGTAAAACTTAGTTATCTCCTTAATATTTATAATGTCTGTATTATAGCTAGTATGTTATAGCACCTTATAGAGGTAATTAACTAATAGATAGCTAAATTATTAGTATATTTAATAGAGTTTAA
This sequence comes from Colletotrichum sublineola, assembly GCA_020631755.1. Classification (NCBI taxonomy): domain Eukaryota; kingdom Fungi; phylum Ascomycota; class Sordariomycetes; order Glomerellales; family Glomerellaceae; genus Colletotrichum; species Colletotrichum sublineola. Next base: position 56,376 of record JAHSQG010000040.1, on the reverse strand, counting down.
TATTAGTAAGGTAGTATTATACTATACTATATTTAGGTTTCTCTAGTCGTATCTATATGTAACCCTATTTATATATAACTAGTATAATATTCTTACCCTAGAGGAGGATATTCTTAAGGTTATTAAATTATATTCTATAGTAGTCTATATCTTTTAGGTAGAGTAGAAATAGTATATTAGAGGTTATAACATAGAAAGTAAGTTTACTAAGTAGGGTAGGTATCTTTATAGTTCTAAGGGATTTAAAGTATTTGCTACTTCTAAATTATATAGTTACCTCCCCTATATAGGCTATATCTAGTAGTATTTCTTTTTATAGCTACTTATATAGTACTACAACTTAATATTAGCCAGCTATTAATATAAGAGCTATACTAGTATCTAGTATTATTCCCTAGAATGTTATTATAGAATATTAGTCTTTAAATATAAATATATTACTATCCTAGTTAACTTTTATAGTAGGTTTACTAACTTCCTATAGGTCTTCCTTTATTAACACATAGTAGGTAGCCTAATTATATAGTTATATTAAGACTTTATAGCTATTAATTACGTTCTTTCTATAAAATAATATTAATATAAAGAAGATATTATCCTATAAGTATTCTTTAGCTATATTATATTCTTTATCTTCTTTCCTATCTAGGCTATAGTTACCTTTATATTCTATAAGAAACTACTTAAACCCTAGTAAAGTCTCTATAAAGTACTAGCTCTTATACTTCTAGAAGGACTTCTGCCTTTTATTATCTAGGTATTTATTAGACTAGTATCTAGGCTTTCTATATATAAAGCACTTCTTTATCGTAAAGGTACTCTATTCTTAAGTATTATTATAGGTTATGCCTTAGTTGTTCTACTATAGCTATAGCTATTAATTCCTTTAGCTATTATACTTATAGTTAACCTAGTATTAGTTCCCTAGATTGCTAGGGTCTTTAGTAATAAATTATAATTTCTTATTATAAATACTTATTATATTCCCTATGCCGCTACGTAATTACATACAGAGCGTAGTAAATATTATAGGTAGGTTAAGGAGGGCTATAGTATATTCTAGGATGCCTTAGTAGTAGTTAATAAGTATGTCTTAGTATTCCTTATCTTCTAGTAGTCTATAGTACTTTATTACCTTTACTAGCTTAGTAACTTTTATAATAAGGAGGTTAAGTATCTCTAGCTTATTCTTACTACTATTCTAGTATTTAATTAACTTAAAATTAAGTTGTTATAGCTTAGCTATATAGGCCTAATAGACTTCTTTACCTTTAAACTTTAATTTAATTCTAGCTATTAAAGTGTTAAAATTATTAGTATATTTATATAGGGTAGTAGAGTAATACTCCTATAGTTTTAAGGTAAGTATTACTTTAATTATAGTTCTATATTAATTACTTATAATTCCTATGCTTACATAAAGATTATAGAAGACTAGTAACTTTAAGTTAATTATGTTATATATGTCCCCTCTATACTTTAACTCTATATTATTACTATAAAGCTTAATAAGATTAGTTAATTAACATAGGGTTAGGCTGCTGTTTTTAGGTAAATCCCTAGGTATAATAGTCCTTTACACCTCTATAGATTAATTAGATAGGATAGTTAATTCCTTATAGGCTATATATTAATAGCTTTCTTATATAGTTAGAATAATAAAATTTAGGTTATTAAATAAAGTCTGCCTTATATCTATAAAGTTTCCTACTCCTATTAAGTTTATCTACGTTTTCTTATATATATTAGTAATATTCTTAATAAAGTCTTTATTCTCTATTTATTTATAGAATATTAGGTCTAACTTCTTAGCCTCTTTAATCTAGCTTTTAGTCTATACTTTATACTTCTCTTAGTTAATTATATTATAGATATATAATACTATAGTTCCTCTATGTTTATCTATAAGTATTCTATTACTAATAATAAATGCTTAGACTTTCTTAATTAAGTCCCTATTAATACTTTTAAAGTTATTAAGGGTCTAGTCTTTAAGGTTATTAGCTAGGTAGGCTTTAAGGCCTTAACTGTAATTATTATAGGCTATCTATTCTACTATATGTTTATAGAGTATAGCTCTAAGTCCTTTACTTTATTTAATCTATTCTAGAATATAGTTAAAATTGTAAATTCCCTATACCTATAGATTAATATAGTCCTTAAATCTATAGGGTATCTCTAGTAATATTCTTAGTATAGCTCTTTCTATTATAGTTAATAATTATCTTATTCTAGTAGATTTACTATCTTATATGTATATTACCCTTTTAGGCCGTATAGGCATAATTAGGTCTTCTTTACCATAAGTTATATTTACGTCTTAGATATTATTTTAGCTTATAAATTAGGGTGTTTTTTATAGTTAAGTATAACCTCTTATAACATAATAAGGTCTATAAGTTAGTTATGTATTTTAGGCTTTAGTCTTACTAGCTATATAAGGGGTATAACTATACTATCTTAGCCTAAACAACTAGTACTTTTAGAGATAAAGGGTTATAAAAGTAGTATAAATCTAGTAGACTTTTAGTCTCTTCTTTATTATTAATAGTAGTTAGTATAAGTAGGGTTATAAAAGTAGCATAAAATCTAGTAGACTTTTAGTCTACTTATCTCTTTTATTAAACCTTTACTAATCTATAGTATCTTTACTAAGTAGTAATTTTAGTAAAGAAGACTACTCTAGTAGTAATATTCAACTAGTTAGTAATAGTTAACTAGTTAGTAATTTAACTACTAATTAGTATTAGGATTATAAGGGTTAGTTATAATATAGTTAACTATATATATTAGGTAGTAAATAACGAATAATAGGTGGTCTATTCTGAGGGTCTATTACGTGTTGCTTTAAAAGGGGGTTATCACCATGTAGTTAAATAGTAGTGATATACCTAGGAATTTAGGGGAATTCCCTAGTGGAATATCTGTTCTTCTGCCGCTAGAATATTAGCGTTATGGCTAATATTCCTCAGGCGATTAATATTATAACAATCTAATTTAAAGGCTTTAATTAAATATATAAGTAAGGTATAGTATAATCTATTATCTTACTATCTATAGAGCTCTATTAGTAATACTATTAGGGCCTAAGGCCTTTAGTAGTACTACTTCTTAAATAGCCTTATCTACTTTAATTTTTATTATTAGTAGTAAGGTAATCTAGTTGCTATATAATATATTATTAATATCTTTAAGGTTTACCTCTAGAGGTAGAGGGAAGAAGGTTTCCTTAAATAGTACTACTTTCTCTTTAGGGGTAGTAGTAATCTTAATTATATTAGGTTTCTTAATCTCTAGTATAACAGTTAGTAGTTAATTTTATCTATTCTAGGCCTATTTTATAATTCTCTATAGTAATATAAGAGACTTAGCTGCTATTTCTACTACCTTATAATATGCTTATTAAAGTACTTTCTATATAATATAGCCTTTTCTATTTCTTACCTCCTTATATATTTCCTAACTTTTATCTATCTATTACTTACTATATACCCTATAAAGTTGTTTTACTTTAGCTAGGGCGTTTATATATTTTTTAGTCTAGCTAGTTCTAGATTTTAGTAATAGGACCTTAGTTAGTACTAATACCTTAATAGTAGTTAAGAGTACTTTAACTATTACCTTTATATAGCTATTAAGTACTATTTTTATTCTAGGTCTCTATAGTTATAGTAGTAAGACCTAAAGCATCTAAATAAGTATTTTCTTATTAATAGCTTTCTAGTTTTACTTCTTTTCTAGCTATAGCTCTACTACTACTAGGTTTAGGGATATTACTATAGGTAGGTAATTAGAGTTATAGTTAATATTATAGTCTACTTTATATCTAATAATCCTATTAATAAGGCCTATTATAATAAGGTATAGGTTAATAGTTATCTAGTAGTCCCCTTCTTTATATATAATAGTCCCTAGTTATAGCTAGCTTATAAGATTTATATTATCTATAAGTTCTAAGAGTTCTATTACTTTATAGTCTTATACTTAGATATTACTTCCTCCCTATAGCTTATAGTAAAGGTTAAAGTTACCTATAATAATTTATTTACTATCTTAGTATATTTCTAGTAATTTCTATAGTTTTTATAGTACTTATAGTTAGTTTTCCTCCTAAAGTAAGGGGTTATATATATTATATATAACTATAGGTAGTTTATTATCCTTACCTATCCTAATACTAATAGTATAGAGATCTCTACTACTCTTATTAAACTACTATTAAGAGTAATTAAGCTTTCTGTTAATAAAGTAGTATACCCTAGCCAGTCCTCTTTCCTTATTAGATAGGTAGTAGAGGTAAAATTAGTCCTTAGCTAGGTAGTATGTTATTATATTAAAGGGGTTCCTCTATAGTTCCTAGATAATAATAATATTATAATTATTAATATTTAGGTTATAGAGGAGTATTACTATAACTATATCCTTAGATTTTCTTATATTATACTATAGTATTATAAGTATATATTATCTATTTATTTACTATTATTAACTATAATCTCTATTACTATGCTGTTATTTGTTATCTATATATTTAGGTTAAGTACTCTAAGTGCTCTTTAAGTCTAGATAATTATATGCCTTAGGTACGTGTTTTCTATAGCTACTATGATTATCTCCTCTAATTCTATAGTGGCTGCTAGGTTAGGCCTTTTCTAGACCTTCTTTATTAGTAACCAGCTTTAGCTTAGTTAGTTCTCCTAGGATTAACCTAGTTTTAGTACTAGCCATATAATCCTTAGGTTTAGCCTAGTCTAGGCTTCTAGTCCTAGGGCTAACTATAGGGCTGGTTGTTCTAGGTAGTACCTTAGCTGTTAGTTATAAGTAGTCTTAATCTTAGCTTTCTTATATATCCTAGTAGGGTACCTACTATTCTATACCTTATGTTTGCTATAACATATAGTATATTTCCTAGGTGTTTCTATATTGTTTTTTAAAGGGTAATCCTAGGTTAAATATTCTTATATATAGTAGCTATATATTATTATTACCTTATACTAGGTTCCTATATAGCTATATATATAGTACTTAAAGTATTACCTTAGATAGTAGTATCTATTATATTATTTATATTAGAACACCTAGCCTTACTAGATAAGTCCCTTATTAATAAGTTTATTAGTATCTTCTACCTTTAAAAATTCTACTATAATTAATAATATAGTCTTCTTACTAGCTAATTAGGTTAGCTAGCTAATATACTTAATCTCTATAGTAGGGATAAATACTTTATTATCCTATAGTAGATTATCTCTAATCTTATTAAAGCGCTTTATATCTATTAAGCTAGTCCTTATGCTATATACTAGTACTCTATAGGTTAGGATCTATACTATAGCTCTATTACTAATATAGGTTTCCTAGTCCTTAGTAAACTAGTATAAGGCCTCTATATCTTTTATTATAGCTGTCTTAATACTTAGGTTGCTACTCTTAAGCTAATTAGTAGATACTACTTTAAGCTTATAGATATACTTATTACTACTTTCTTTAATAGTATAGTCTATATATACCTTAAGGTTATAAGAGTTTATAGCTCTTATACTAGTAATAGTAATAGGGTCTCTAATATTTATAATAATTTTATATAAAGTCTAGGTCTAAGATGCTCTCTAGTTATAGGGGTTATATATACTTCCTATAAGTCCTCCTTAGGTAGCTATACTAGTATATAACTATATAGTACTCCCCTAATTTATTAGTCCTAGTACTTTAATATCCTTTATAACCTTAGCTACTAGCTTACTAGCTTTCTAAGCCTCCTTAGTAGCCTTACTAGCTATATATATTATGTTAGTATTCTCCTTAAGTTTAACTATATATTACTATAAGGTAATCTTAATAGTTCTTATTTTATAGGTAGTATTCTTATTAGCTATCTTAGTTTCTACTTATAGGCTCTTAATAGCCTAGTAGAGGTATCTAAGCTTAGGTAGGTTCTATAATTTAATAATTAGGGAGAGGGCTATAATAAGTATAGTCCTTATATCATATAGGTTAAGGGGGTTTCTATTTATAGTATTAATAGACTTAACTACTATCTAGAGGTGTCTACTAAGTTTAGTAGTATACTCTTAGTAGTATATTAGCTATAGTTACTCTAAGGGCTATAGGGTTGCTATAGTACCTATGTTGCTTTAGGCTTTATAATAAGCACTAGGCTATCTAATTAACCTTTTAGAGTATGTTGTAGTGCTGTTTTTGCTTAGATTTTAAAAATTTTGTTCTCGCTTTTAGTGATGTTTTTAATTGCTAAAGGGGCTAGTACCTAAAGTTACTATTAGGATGCCAAGCATCTACGGATAGTAGAGGAGCCAATCTAAGTCACATATTACGCTATATAACCTACCTTAACAGCTCTTTTAATATCTATAGCACTATTACTAGCTAGCATACTAGCCCTCTTTCTCTTCTGTTTAACTCTAGTAATATCTCTAAATATACTATAGTTTAACCCCTATATCTAATATTAGATCCTATAATACTAATACTAATTAGTAGTTAACTTTATAGTTACTACTACTATAGATTAGTAAGGTTGATAGAAGAGACTATAAATACTACCTATCTAGGCTGCCTAATACTACCTAGAAGAAGGTGCTAATTACCTAGTATAGGTTATATTTAATAATACTAGTAAAAACCCCTTTATCCTTATATCTATTATATAGAAGATTACTATCTTTAACTTTATTACTTATATAGAAGTCCCCTCCTTCTTTACTTATACTTTACTTACTATCTTACTAGCTATAGTAAATCCTCTAACTATATAACTCTCTTAGTTACCTATTACTATTAAGGGTATATTATTAAAACTACTATATTAGTATTTTTACTACTAATTAAGGTAAGTAAATTTTTTACCTTTATAAATACCTAAGTAAATAGGCCCTTCCTATACTTTCTACTACTTCCTATTAGTACTATAATATCTAATAGTAACACCTATAGATTAATCTACTTCTAATACTATAAGGTAGCTAGTAGTAAGTAATCTACTTCTAATACTATTAGGTAGCTAGTAGTAAGTAATCTACTTCTAATACTATACCCCTTAATATCTATAGTAATAATTAAGTATTTAAATCTTACTAGCCCTTACCCTTAAGTCCTTTATCTTCTTCTTCTCTATCCTCTTCTATTACTTTCTCCCTTATCTAAACTCCTATTATATCTTTTACCCTTCCTTTTATTATATCCTTTATCTATTATCTATACTACTAGTAGTAATTCCTCTAATAAATAGATTTACCTCTAAGCCTATATAGTTAGGGGTAAGTACCTATATTTAAGAGGTTATAAGGCTATTAGAGGGTAGTAGATCTATTCTTAGATAATTATAACTATTATTAATAGCATTTAGGGATTTCCCTACTAAAGAGTAGGATCCCTTATACCCTATAAATATTAGGAACCTATTCCCTATCCCTAAGTAGTATTAGGGTTAAGTTAATATTAAATAATAGGGTAATACCTATATTAGTAATATCCCTACTAATACCTCTAAGGATAAAAGGAGGAAAGCCCTAGCTACTATTATTATCTTTTAGATAATAAGGTATATAAGAGAAGAGCTCTATAGGACTAACCTATAGGATGCCCTATAGGATAACTTTAAGGGATAGACTAAAGAGGACTTTATAGTAATATACTATAATACCCTAATAGGATTTTATAACTATCTCTTATACTAAGGGATATTTATTAATACTACCTAAAGTAGCTAGATTATACTATAAGTATATACTACTATATTAGCTCTTAAGGTACTAAAGTAGATAAAGGAGTAGGTAATAGCTAATATAGGTAAGACTAATAACTTTAAGATAAGGGCTAATAACCCTAACTTTATCTATAATATTATAGGATTATTACTATTAGACCTATAGCTAGATAGTTTACTAACTCTAGCTCTAGCTTTAGCTCTAGCTTTAGCTCTAGCTTTAGCTCTAGCTTTAGCTCTAGCTCTAGCTCTAGCTTTAGCTCTAGCTCTAGCTCTAGCTCTAGCTCTAGCTCTAGCTCTAGCTTTAGCTCTAGCTCTAGCTCTAGCTAGCTAACAGTTAGTAGTTAATCTAAATTCCTTATATAACAACCCTAACTTTATCCCTCCCTTCCTTAGTATAGTACTAATACTAATTATAACTATACTATCTACTAGAGGAATACTACCCCTCTACTAGCTTACTAACCTTATTAAGATATACCTAGAGGAGCTTAAATATAGTAGAAGAGTATATAAATTAATTAAATCTAAGCTTACTATTTTCTAAGACTAGTACTTTAAGGTAGGGATACTATAGGATTAATTTACTAGTATGTTCTTTATTATACTTAAAGGGGTAGTAGTAGACTTTTATACTAACTATCTCTATAATCTATCTTATACCCTTAACTTCTATACTATAGTTATAATACTTAAGGGTAACTTTAAGATAAAAGAAACATATTAAGCCTACCTTATAGAGCTATAGAGAACTACCTTTACTAGTACTATCTATAATAACCCTAATAAGAGTAAGCCTAAGGCCCTTAAGATCCTTATCTAATAAGTAAATACCCTCCTATAATCTGTTATAAGGATTAACACCCTATCTAATATAGCCCTCTATAATTAGCTCCTTAACTCCTACTAAGGTATAGAAGAGTACGCCCTTATGCTATTTAACCTAGCCTTAATGTTTACTAGTATATATAGCTAGCTAAGATCTACTATTAGTAATACTACTAAGATTAAGTAATAATAGTAATATATACTATACTAGTATCCTACTAATATTAATAGCTAATATAAATATCCTAGTAATAATTAGTACTAGACTAACTATATATATAATAGCTAGTATAGCTACTACTAGTATAACCCTTCTAACTATAATAACTATAATTATATAAATAACAGCCTATAATACCCTTTTAACTATAATTAGTATTAGTATAATACTTCCTTAAAAAAGTATTATATATATAGGAAGCTAGGATGCTAGTTAACTAAGTACTCTAAGGATAAGTACTAGTAATCCTACTACTAGTATAAGGATTAGTACCTAATAGAGGGATTAATAGAGGCCTTTTAATAATTTATTACTAACTTTAAAGGATATAAGCCCTTTAAATTAGATAATAAGAATAATAATTATATAGATTATAATAATAAGCTTAGTACTATATTTTTTATATTAACTACCTTCTTTAACTCTATAGTAGTAAACAGCCCTTTATTATTTTCTAAGCTATATAACTAAGTAACTACATACTTTATTATAAAGGAAGATCTCTAAGGGGATTAAGATAAAGATGCCTAGCCTATAGTAGATATCTTTACTATTAATAATTAGTATTTAGTAACTACCTTCTAAGGTATTATACTAGACTTAGGTACTATAGAGTACTTAACAGTAAGATACTAGTAGTATCTTACCCTCTATAAGCTATTTAGAGGAGACTTACCCCTAGATATAGACCACACTAGAGAAGTAAGGATCTAATTTAGTAATAAGATATATTTTATATCTAAGGGTACTATTAATATTGCTACTCCCTTAGGCACCCTTACCTTCTATATAATACCTAGTAATACTTCCTTCCTACTCTACCTTATAGATATAGATTACTAGAGGATTAAATTTAATAACCTTACTAACTAACTTATCTAAGGTAATACTATTATCCCTATTATACGTAAATAGGGGTATCTATAGATGTTGAGGTAAGGTGTGGGCATGTAACCCTACCTTACCTCTAGTAGGGCAGCCTTAGAGCCTATATCTGGCTCCTACTAGCCTATAGAGGGCTTAGTGGTTTCTCTTTTCCTTACCTACGTTAGTTAGTAACAATATAATATTATTACCTTACTTCATTACGTCTCTTTACTCTATAGGTTATAAGCTCTAGGCTATAATTTTTCTTTTAATTAAGCTAGTAGTATCTACCTCTCTTTTTAACCTCTTAATTACCTTATAATAGCCATAAGAATTACCCTTATTACCCTTATTAATTACCCTATAATTAATATATTAAGTAATAGTAACTTTACCTCTAACTAACTCTAATAGTCGCCTTAGATCCCTATATATTAATATATATCTAACCTCTTTAACTAACATAAATTTCTTACTAACATAGTAAGATCCTTCCCTCTTTTATTTATATTACTAATTTTTTACTTTATAGATTATTAATTAATTAAGTATCTATTAAAGGGTAGTAATCTATAAAACATCTATATATACCTTCTATCCTATAGAAGAAACACCTAGGTTTATTATATTATTAGGCTACCTATAGCTTAATTAATTCTTTATATCTTTAGTAACACCTTAGTACTACCCTTATATAAGGCACCCTAACTTTATTATAGTAGACACCTATAATTACTAATTAGTATTATTAAAGATCCTAACCCTTAAGGGTAAATCTAACTAGTCTTTATAGTTAGTACTTATTAACTCTATCCTCTATATAAACTATATTAAGAAATATATTAATAGTAATATTCCTAAGCCTACTAATCTAGCTAAGAGAGTATTATAAGAAAATAATTATAATATTATATATAACCTCCTTATCTTATTATATAATATATTAATTAATAAGCTTCTTAATATAGGTTAGAAAGATAATAGTAACCTATTTATACTTATAAGAGCCCTTAAGAGATATATCCCTAAAGTCTCTAAGGATGCTATTAGAGCTCTTGTTACTAAATTTAGTAAGGGCGACACCTATAACTATAAGACTCTTTATAACGCCCTTCAATACGTCTAATACCTCTATACCTATATTACTAGTCTTTATAGTAAAAACTCTAATTACTATTAGGCTATTCTTCTACTTAACTACTTTAAGGCATACTTACCTAATATATATAAAAGATATACTAATAACTCTAAGAAACCTACTTAGACTAATATTATTAAGACTATTTATACCTTTACTTAAGATAAAGAGTAGAAGATAGGCCTTACCTTATACTATAAATCTACTACTTCTAATATAGCTACTTCCTCTAGTACTAATTTAGTACTAGCTAATCCTACTAAGAAGAAGGATTACCCTACTTACCCTTATTATAGTAAGGGTTATACTACTATAAAGTATTAGACTACCTATCTAGATTTAATCCCTATAGATTATATATACTATAATAACCTTCTTACCTATACTATAAAGTATATCTATAATAAAGATTATAAAGAGACTTTAACTAATAGTAATAGTAATAGTAATAGATCTTCTATATTTATTAAAGGCACCTCTAGTATAATTAGTAGTTCTTTAGTTAGTAGACTTACCCTAAAGAAATCTATAATAATACTTAATAAGGCTATCTATATAGTAGTTAATAATAATACTATTATAAGCTCTAATATTATTATAAATTTAGGTTACTTTAACCCTATCTTTAACAATCTTGCCTTTTTTATATCCTATACTATTTATAATAATCTTTAACCCTTTATAGCTACTAATAGTAAGGAAGTTAAGCCCCTTAGATTTAGTATAGTTTTCTTCTAGGTTAAGGATCTAAATAACTCCTTATATACTATTAACTAGACTATTAAAGACGTTAAGTATAGCCCCCTTAGCCTTATAAATCTCCTTAGCCCTAGTAAGCTTTATAAGAGCTATATTAAATATAACTATACTACTATAAGCCTTATTAATACTTAGTTATATAAGGGACTTACTAAAGTCTACTAGATATCTAATATATATATTATTAATACTATTAATAGTACTATAATCCCTATAGATATAGTACTTAGCCTAGTAAGTATTAAGATAAAGTTATACTTTATGCTAGATCTTATATACTACTACCTTATTTATACCTATCCTTCTTAAGTTATTAAGGCCTACTATTAAGTAGGTATTTAATTTACCTAGGATAAGATTAACTCTTTCTATTATAAGGCATGTTATCTTATAAAATCTATAGAGATAATTAGCTATAATACTCCCCTTCTACTTACCCTTATAGGTAAAGAGATATATCTTAATCTTATTAAAGTTAAGCTACTCTTAATCCTTAGTAACTAATACGCCCTTTACTTTCTTAACTACTATAGTAAATATTACTAGCTTACTCTACTTAAGACTTATTATAGTAATAATATTCTTACTATAATTAAGTAATTTAGTACTACCTTTATAAATATAACTACTCTAAATATTAAGAGTTAGTTATATAATAATACGCCTAAGTTAAAGAAGGTTCTTTATAATCCTTTCTTTAAAGATACTTAACTTAACCTTACTATACTATATACTTCTTTTATAAATAGTACTATTAAACGTATAGGCCGTACTATTATTAAGGCTATATATACCATACTTATTAATAATAGTCTACTAGAGGAGCTCTAGGACTATACTATTAATACTATAATCTAAGTACTTAATCTCCTCCCTTAACCTAACAAAGGTAAGATAAGTACCTATAAGATTATTATATAGGAGCTTAACCTTACTAAAGATTATAAGCCACCCTATATTAAGTATATCTATACCTTTAGTTATATAGTATATATATATAAGAAAGGTAGTAAGTACCTACCTTATTCTACTAAGATAGAGCCTTATACTATAAAAGGCATCCTAGTTAGATATAGCTCTCTATATAGCTATATCTACTATATATATATCCCTAATTAAAAGAAAGTTCTTTACTACTAAGATATTTATTTCTATAAGGGCCTAGAGAAGATAGTCCTCTACCCCTTAGATAAAGATACTATCCCTACTAAGATTAATTATAATATACTCTTTAATAAACCTAACTTATAGATCTAGTATCCTAACTAGATCCCTTCTTCTAACTAGTATAGTATAGATAATATATCTACTAAGGATACCTAGCTAGCTTAACCTAAGGATACTTATAATTAGGGTATAAATACTATAGATTATATAACTCCTCTACCTAATAATTATACTACTATATATATATCTTACCTAACTAATAATACTAATTTAGGTGATAATAATAATAACTTTACTAATACTATTTAATACTAGGAAGCTAATTACCTTAATCCTAATCTAGATCCTCTTTCTATTAATACCCTAGATATAGAGGGTTCTTTTATTACTATAAGTAGCTACCTATGTTAATCTACTACTATTAAACCACCTAGTTACTACTAAGAAATAGCTAGTACTTAACAATATAATAAAAAGGCTAAGTCTAGCCTAGATTATAAGATTATTAATAATCTTTATCCTTAATATACTACTACTAATAAGAAGGCTAGAAAGGCCTACCTTATAGCTAACATCTATATTAATAAGGATACCCTATATATTATTAGTACTCTAGCTACTATAGCTATATCTAAGATCCTTCTACCTAGATACTCTATCCTATATACTATTAACTAGGCTAAATAGAGCCCTTATTAGTAATAGTATTAGAAACCTACCTATAACATAGAGATCTAGTAGATAGTTAATAAACACACCTTTAATCTAGTTAATCTACCTACTAGTATAAAGTTACTACTAGGTATATAGGTATTTAATTTTAAAACTAACTCTACTAATAAAGTTATTTAATTTAAGGCCTAATAGGTAGTCTATAGTAACTATAAAAAGGGTAAATAGTCCTCTTAAGAGGTATATACTACTATTACTACTACTACTATAATCTACCTTTTCTTTATAATTATTACCCTCTATAGACTTTACTATAAGATATTTAACTTTAATACTACCTTTCTTACTACCCTAGTCCCTAATAGAGTATATATATATGTCTACTAGCCTACTAGATACTCTAATAGTACTAGTAAGGTCTAGTTATTATATAAGGCGCTCTATAGATTATATAAGTCCCCTCTATAGTGGTTTTAGCTTATTAAGTTAGAGATAGAGAAGCTTAGATTTATACTAGTTAAGGGGGAGATTTACCTCTTTATTAATACCTTATTAGATATATACACCCTTATATATATTAATAATAATATAGTAGCTACTACTAATAAGGAGACTATTAAGAAGGTCTATAACATACTAAAGTTAGTATGCCTACTAAAAGACCTTAGTGTTACTACCTAATTTCTTAGCTTTTAGATATACTAATCTATTACTAAGATCTTCCTCTTATAGCATAAGTATACTAAGAGTATCCTCTAGTAATTTAGATACTATAATCTTTACCCTATTAAGACCCTATTACCTACTTATAAGGATCTACTTATTACTTAGGTAAAAGATAAGTACTCTACTAATAATTATTAGACTTATATTAAATAGACTAGTTACCTTAATTAGCTTACTACTAGTACTAGACTAGATAGTACCTTTACTATAAGTAAGCTTTACTATACTAACTTAGGCCTCTTAATTACCTATTAGTATATAATTAAGTATTACTTTTAATACCTTAAAGGTACTACTAGTTATAGTATTATATTTAGAGGTATAGATCCTTATATAGATAAGTAACTTTTACTCTATACTATAGCTAATATCATATTTATAGATAACTATCCCTTATATGTATCTACTACTAGATATGTTATCTTCTTTACTAGCACCCTAATTATATAGAAGTTAAAGAAACAGACCTTTATTACTCTAAGCTTTATAGAGGTAGAGTTTGTTAACCTTACTCCTACTAGGATTACCCTTATATAGATTTAATAATATATTAAATAGCTCCTCTAATAATAGATTAGTATACCTATAATCCTCTTTACTAATAGTATAAATACCTTTATTAATATAATAAATCCTCTTAATAAGGTATATACCTATAGTATTAATATTAGATATAAGTAGATTATATAGGAGGTTAATAATAATAATACTATTACCTTAAAGCTTATTAAGGGTACTAAGATAGCTATAGATAGTCTTATAAAGTTACTTAACATAATTAAGCATATAGAGTTTATTAGGATGCTAGGTATAATAGATAGATTAGATTAATAGATATAAATAGATATGGGATTATATAGAGGATTTATATTAGGACTTTAGTATATTAGCTCTAGATTAATTAGGCTAATTAGTAAATTAGCTAACCTTTTACTAAAGTATTTAATACTTTAAAAACTCCTTAGATTTAGAGGATTTTAAGATTAGGCTGTTATTTTACCTATTTTACCTTATATAATAGATATATAGCTGCTAGCTGAGTCTATAGGGGAGTGTTGAGGTGAGGTGTGGGCATGTAACCCTACCTTACCTCTAGTAGGGCAGCCTTAGAGCCCATATCTAGCTCCCGCCAGCCTATAGAGGGCTTAGTAGTTTCTCTTTTTCTTACCTATGTTAGTTAGTAATAATATAATATTATTACCTTACTTTATTACGTCTCTTTACTCTATAATAGATACTATTAGAATGCCTAACCTAGAGTATTACTTAGTACTATCTTACTAATACTAAGCTATATTAAGTATACTACTAATTTAGCTATCTATTAGTTTAGTAGCTTTATAAGGTGTTCTAGTAATCTAGTAATAAGGTAGAAATCTTAGCCTTAAGGAAGATTACTAGGGTCTACTACTAGTACTAACTTAACATAGTAGTACTAGGCTAGTTTAAGTTCTCTTTATAGGATAATAACTATAACTTTAACTATAAAATTATTATTAATATAGTATATCTTAATAGTAACTACCTTATACTATATATTATTAATATAGCTACCTCTTTTTAAGTAGTATAATTCCTTAAGAATATTACTACTAAGTATATATAAGAGGTACTCTATATATATTAGATTAATATATATCTTAGCCTACTAGATTAGATTATTATAGATACTAGCCTTAACTTTTATATAGCTAAATTTAAATAATCTATATATACCCTTTTAATTTATATTAAAGAAGTCCTAATTAAGGCTTATAATAGTATTAGTAAGGTTAAAAGATACTATATACCTCTATACTACATATATAAGATCTTCTATAATAAAGGAGAATCCCCTACTATAGCCTTATAGCTTACTATAAAGGCTATTAATAATACTACTAGCCTAGACAGCCTTATCTCTACCCTACTTATGTTTAGGGTATACCCCTAGATTATAGATTCTTTACTACTATTACTATTAATAATAAAGAGGGCTAAGATAGTAAAAAAGGCTATAGAGGTAGTATAGTAGATCTATACTAAGCGCTAAGTTAATAAGGTAATTACTACTTATAATAGCCTAAATATATTTAAGACTACTATACTCTTACTTTAATCCCCTATTTAAGTATAGTATAAAAAAGAGGGTTAGTAGGGCCTATACCACCTTATTATAGTTAATAGTACTAAGTATACTATAGAGTTCCCCTATAGCCTAAGAACCTTTTACTCTACTATTATTAAGCTATACTATTATAAAGAACCTAAAGATTATAAAGGAAATACTACCTCTAAAGTAGCTAATAAGAGGCCCCTAGAGAATAATAATAATAATAAGGGCCTTATGCTAAGTAATAATAAAGAGGAGGATAAGCTTACTACTATACCTGCTAAGAAGGTTTTAGATAATATTATTATAAGGGCTCTACTACTAAGGAGATAGCCTAGCTGCTCTTATAAATACAACACTAACTTCCTTAATAAGATAGGCCTAGGTATAGTACTTATTACTATATACTAGGTATCTACTACTTACTTCCTATTATTAAAGGAAGAATCTAACCTCCTACTAGTAATTAATCTATATAAAAAGGGTATTATTACTACCCTAGGAAAGCCCTTTAAGCATACTATTAAGCTTAAGATTAATACCCTTATTACCTATAGTATATTCTAATTTATTAAGTATAATAAGTACCTTTATATAGGCTAATAAATCTTTAAGGCCTGTATTATTAATAAGGTAAAAGGGATAAATAACTAACTATATAAGAAATTACGCCTAGTTGTCTAAAGATATATAGATAATAGTAAGGAAGTAATCCTTACCTAGTCCCCTATAATCTAGTAGGCTAGCTAGTAGTTAATACTTATACTAGCTCTATTACTATTACTTAAGCCTAGATTTATTATCTAGCTCTAAGATATAACATAGGTATATACCTAATCTACTACTTTATTAAATTAAATAATCCTTATAAGATTACTTAAGTAGATCTAATACTATTATCTAAAGGGTATAATTATATAAGTTATTAAACCTCTATATAGTATTATAGAGGTAGGTACCTACTAGTAGGCAACTTATAGCTACTACTATAGAGAAAATCTTTAGATAGATACTTTTACTTTTAATCCCTACCTGCTTATATCTATAGTAGAGAATCTAAACTTTAGTATTATTAGGATATAAACTAATAATATAATTAGACTCTTAGATAAATCCTTCTCTACCTATAAGGTAGAAGAACTTACTAAGGCAACCTTTACTACTAAAGAGAAGTAAATCCTTAGTATTAATAATCCCCTAGTGTTTAATAGTAGTATTATAACCCTTACTACTAATAGTAAGATAATCCTTAAGCAAAAGGGCTAGGGTAAGAAACTCTACCCTATTAATCTAACTACTATAGATACTATTAAGTAATATATTAAGTAATAAGCCTATAGTACGTATATTACCTCTATATACTAACCTAAGGCTAGCTTTAATTATTCTATTATAGTATAGCACTAAGTACCCTAGGCTAAGGAAATTAAGGTGCTTAATTAGTATATTAAGTAGTAGATAGATAACCCTAATTATAGCCTTACTTTTTAACTACTTAATCTAGCTGTTATAAAGCTTTTTATCTTTATAGATAGATCCTTTACTAATAATAAGGATATAATATTATAACTAGGATTCCTTATTACCCTAGCTAATAAGATAACTAGTAAAGGCCCTAATAATAGTAATAAATTTATAATAACTAACGTAGTTTACAAGCAAGTAGGTTATATAGGCAACTAGGTTACTCCTTATTACTAAAAAAAGCCCCCTTTTTAACTATTTATTAAAAAGCAAAACTATAACTAAAAAAGATCTAGTTTTAATAGATAAGCTATAATAAGAGTTAGATTTTAAAATAAAATACTATAGAAATTCCTATCTTACTTTAATTCCTAGATTACTATATATCCCTTATTTAGGCCTTAGATAAGAGGCTTACTTAGTATCTAATACTTAGGGTGTAGTAGTATTTTCTATAGTATTATTTTCTAGAACCTAACTCTTATTATAGCTTATAAATTAAAACTAGACCTTTTTTAGTTATAGTTTCGCTTTTTAATAAATAGTTAAAAAGGGGGCTTTTTTTTAGCGATAAGGAGTGACCTAGTCGCCTGTGTGACCTGCTTGCTTGTAAACTATGTTAGGAATATTATCTACTTTAGCTTAATAAAGTATAAGAGAGTTACCTATAGTATACTTACCTTTAAGGTATATAGTATGGTTGCTAGTATAGATATAGTATATACTATCTCTATAACCTTAAAGATAGTAACTAATTATATAGGACTTCCTCTAATACTAATAATCCTCTATATAGACTCCTATTTGCTCTATAAATACCTTATAAAGCTAGGTACTATAAAGGAGAAGAGGCTTATAATTGATATTATGGTCCTTTAGTAGTCCTATAAGAGACGTAAAGTCTATAAAGTATGCTAGATCTATAGTACTAATAACCTAGCTAATAGATTTATAAAGGTAACACCTAATAAGGTGCTAGAGGAATTAGTAGCTAGTAGGAGAGTAAAGATTAGGATAGAGGGATAGGTCCCTTATATATAATTAGGTTATATATATTTAAAAAGTATAACGTACTCGCATAGCGAGCAAGCCAACATAGCGAGCAAGCCACTTCCTTATTACACCTTAAAGACTACTTTTTTAACTATTTTTTAAAAATCAGAAATAAGTCTAAAAAAGGTCTAGTTTTCTTATATATATAACGATAAGAGTTAAATCTTAAGATATAATAGTAGGGAAAATATTATCCTCCTTATAGAGGCTAAGCTAAGAAGACCCCTTATCAGAAGGGCTAGATAAGAGGTTCCCTTTTAGTAGCCCCTATAAAGAAGACAATATTTTCCCTACTATTATTTCTTAAGACTTAACTCTTATTATTATATATATAAGAAAACTAGACCTTTTTTAGACTTATTTTCGATTTTTAATAAATAGTTAGAAAATAGGGTTTTTCTAGTAATAAGGAGTGGCCTGCTCGCTATGTTGGCTTGCTCGCTATGCGAGTACGTTAATACTTTTTAATCTTTTGTTTTTATTACGTTTTTAAGCTTTTTAGTATTAATAGGTAAAAGGGGGTAATAGGCGTATTTATTACTACTTTAGAAAGTTGCTAGTGTTAGGATGCCAAGCATCTATAGATAGTGGAGGAGCCGATCTAAGTCATGTGTCACGCCACGTGACCTACCTTAACGGCTCTTTTAATATCTACGGCACTATTGCCAGCCAGCGTGCTGGCCCTCTTTCTCTTCTGTTCAACTCTAGCAACATCTCTGAATATACTACGGTTCAACCCCCATATCCAATGTTGGATCCTGTGATACCAACAGTTACTAATAGAGCTAGTAACGAAGAATCCCTAGAGCCCTTAGGCACGAAGGGTAGGAAAACCAAGAAACTAGTGAAATCCTAGGAGGTGAAGGCGGCAATAAGAAGGGTGATCGGCGTTATCACTATCTGTACTATTAGTCAGCTGAAGTAGCTACCCTAGGCGCCCTTTGTCCTCTTTAGGAACGTCCCGGCGTTAAATAGCACACACACACACACACACTCTCCGTACCCATATCTATGGCACACCTCACTTGATTGCCCTTCTCTTCTCATCCACCTAACCCACCTAACCTGTCTCTATTGCCCTACGGATCTTAGCCCTAACCTGAGGGAGTCGGGGTGGCTTGTAAGCACTACTGCAGCCACAGTCTTCAGCTGAAAAATCAATCAGCTCTAATATCAGCTCGTTTATGCAGTCAGCAACAGAGAGGTAAGCTGCAGAGCTCACATCTAACCAACCATTGTTAGAACAGGGGAATATCAGCAAGAGTCAAGTTGGCACTGGATAGGGCAGTTCTCTGAAGTAAAGAACAATAGACCTAATTAAGCAGACCGGCCTTGGGTTTTATCCTTGTTGGCCAGGGTAGCGCAAGCTATTGCCCTACCAATAAGAAGCGTTCCTGAGTAGGCTATTGACCTGGCAGGTATCTATTTCTCCGAGGGGACAGAACAGAGCTTCCATGTCTTACCTGCGCGCTGACATTCGGGAAGTAAGACCTGCATTTTTCTAAAAGGCTATTAAGAACGACGAGGCGTGTGTCTCTACTCTAATTCGGAACAAGCAATTGAGTCTATAATGTAGAGGGAATGAGAGTAGACAATTGTAGTAAGTATAAAAGGGTAAACTTTCGCATTCATTCCTCTACACCTTCAGTTTATCAAATTACATTTCACACCAGTGAGGCTTTTATAAGCACCCTTTGCAACATCTATTCATCCACTGGTCTAGCCAACTTTTACCATCACTGTTTCTAGCCCTAAAACATCTTCAAAATGGTAAGCTGACATGAACTTCAATCCCTCGGCTCAAAGACTCACATTGCCCGATAGCTTGGCACCATGAACCTCGCCGTGCTCCTCGTCGCTCTGGCCACTTCCGCCTCCGCTCTTCCTAGCCTGTCCGATACGCAAACACATGCGGGCGAGCTTGCCAAGCGTACTAGCGAGCAGTTCGTCATGTCTAACTTTCGCGAGCCCAACTGCCGCAATTCGGTCGAGCTCGGCGCGCTTATTACGCCAGGGAAGTGCCACAACATCCCCACGGCCGGCACTTTGACCGCGCAGGTGTATGACCCCAGCGGGCAGACGTGTGTCCTCAAGTTCTGGAGCAACCCCGACTGCACAGGAACAGCAACTACGTGGTGGATGCAGGGCGCTGAGAACGATCGCTGCTTTAACAGTGCTTCACAGGGAGGGATTCAGAAGCTGGGTGGAGCTAAAAGTGTCATAGCCAATTGTGCGCAGGACGCAATTCCATCGTCGTAGATTTCTGGTGCTTTTGGGATATCTCTTGGCTCACGTATCAGCAAATTGAGGATGCGATTCCTCCTAGATACAGGTGTGTTTCCTAGTCAATAAAAGGCCTAGTTCTAGGTGTATTCCTCAAAAGATCTCCAGCAACTATGTGCCTAGCAAAAGCAGGTTGTATGTATTGAGAGACAAACAAAGCTATTAGCGATGAGGGTTTAATAGCCAATACAGCGCCATACATGTACTTTGGGGATGCTGGGCATCTACGGAGACAGGAGAAGCTATACTGGTATCATCTGCTTCAGCATGTGACTCGCCTTCTATCTTTGAATATTCCCTGGAAGCCACCAGCTGAAAGTAAGTTGTGTTGTAATTCATATCGCTTTGACGAGGTTGATACTCGGCAGAATTTGGACACAGCTGTGGGTTACACGATGAGTTCCCATAGCTGTTTACACCCTACTCTGACCTCAACAATAAAAGCCATCTGGATTGAGGCTCTCTTTTGTCTGGGCATGCTGATTTACGGGAGCCGCACACCGAACCGACCTACAGTATGTACCTTGGCTATGTCTTTTGCGTCCACTACTCTCGCTAAACTTAAGGCCTGCTCCTTAATAGGGAAATGTCATAAGTTAGAGCACACAGCAGGGCATAGAGGAATTAAGGTCTAAAAGGCTTATTCTATCTAAGTGTAAGTATAGAGATAAACCTCTATATATATAGGTAAAGTATATAAGTAATAACTGAAACGCCACGTGATAAAGCACATAACAAAGCAGCTGCCGATAGCTGAAGCTATCGTGACAGGAAACCACAAAGAAGCATCTCCTCACCATAGTAGGTACCAGCATAGATGTCGGTGTCTCTGGCCGGCATGATTTTCTAGGCAAATTTTCTGCTCGCAATCATCTACACCTTCTACACAGTGGTATCTCGCAAGGTCTTGTTATACCATAAGCTGCCTCCTGTATTATTACTAAGGTTACTAGTCTTCAACTTCTTTGATTGGTTCCGTGTTAGCCGAGAGCAAGTAGCTTTCCCAGTGAACAGCTTGTCTAAATCGTTCTCAAAGCCTGTGATTCGGCCGATGGTCCTTGTGAATTCTCGTCCATCATATAGCGCCCAAGCCGGCTTCTTAGCCAGGCCAATGCAATTTTGCCGGCCTGCAGTTCGATGCGCGAGACGCTTCAGCCGATCGTGAAATACACGTCATAGCAAATCTACTTAATATACGACCCAACGCATGTAAGCATCACAGCTACCAGACAGGGTATGTACACGGTATATGGAAATTTATGAGGCTTAAGTGTTCTCTTCGTACCGTCTTCGCCCTACCCGCTGCGGTCCGTCATTCTTTTGTGCGGTTGGGAGCATATTACTCTACAACGGCTTGGCCACGGCGAGAGAGATCGCGGAAATGGCCGCGGGATTTCACGAGTCAGTAGTGGTCCTACGCGGTGAGTTTTGCTGTACTAATGCAGGCGACTAGGAATATAGCTTACAGTCTTGTGTGTTGCCTGTAGTAGCAGAACTGGGCAACTCCTTGCGTGCTAAGTTACTCCTTGCATTAACAATTTTGAGCCCTCGGCCATATATCAGCTATTCTCAAGAATTATCAATGTCGCACGATGTCAAGCAGCGCCTGCAGCGCCAGTCTATTCTGCTCTAACAATATAGCCACACACGCTAACCCAACTTCCTCAATAGGCAATCCACGTCTCGTTTGCACCCCGGTTGTTGTTCCTGGCCGGGAATGAGGTAGCATTAAGTATTACAGTCTCGCATATATCAAATGCAGCGTATGGCTAGATTAAATATATCTCCTGTCCCCCAAAGCTGCGTCCCCAGTTCAACTCGTAGAAGCCGAGACCGTATATAGAGCTCAGCACGATATCGTTGGCAAGCCACGTCGGGTACAGCAGGCCCAGCGCGCTGACGTTAGGAATAGATGCTGCGAGCTCCAAGGTCTCGCGCATGACTTCTGGCTTCTGATGCTCTTGGAGACTCGCCCGTACAAGCTGGGCGACAGACCCCCAGGACAGGGAACCGGACAAATCCTGCGTTGTTGATTCGGTCCTGGCGTAGAGGACACCGTTGCCCAAGTAACTCGAGCTGATTGGAGGCTTGAGGAGCCTCCGCACATCCATTGCCGTCATCAGCGTCGACAGCGTGTCTTTGCCTGCCCGTTCCTGGTTTCTTGTACGAGCCCGAATGATTCTGCTCCAAAGGATAGCCGCCAGAGAATCTGCCGTAGACATCCACTGAGTGGGGTCGTTAGCCGCTGCTTCGGCGGAACACCTGTCTTTCAGGCGGCGGATGCCATCATTGCTGATGGAAAGGATTCGAGTTACGGGGTTCATGGGCGGCAATTTGGCAGCCAGAACAGTGCTCGATTCCTCTTTGGGGCGGTAGTCCAGTCCAAGCATCTGCCATGAGCGGGGGTTTCGTTTGAGAGCATCGTATTTCGACAATGGTACAGCTGGGTTCAAGGTCTCGAGATCCGATGGAGTGGGACAGAAGCGAGGCGTCAATTTCGCGTCGGGGTTGGCGTCGGGTAAGGCCTCATCATCATGGGCCGCCACACAAATGTCCGCTGCGTGTTTTGCAAAGGCAGCCATGACGTTGATCACACTCGTACCGTCCATCAAGGCATGCGACGTATTGAATGCCAGGAAGCAACCCCCATCGATGAAGGTTGCTCTCGCAGCCGTCGTCCGACGGGCGCCGGAAGCCGATGTCGCTCTTGATGGCATGACCAAAGACGGAGGAAGATATCGACGCGGCATCCCCAGCGCCTTCAGCTCTTGGTATGTGAGTCCCAGCTCGTCTGCGGCATTCTTGACCTCCAGATCGAGGCTGGAGCCGGATGCTTGCAGCGTCTTCGTCCCAGGTCGGCTGCTTCCATCGTCGCAAGGCAAGATGAAGCCGCCAAGAGCTGGAGTTTCCTTCACAAGACGTCTATAAGCGTGACTGAGTACGGCGCCGGTTCGCGGCTGGTGATGGTTTGGACACGGAAAGCAGAGGACATGACAGTTGTCGATGTCGGGCATGATATCATCCAGGGGTCCTAGGGTCCAGAGATTGTCCATTTTAGCGGCTGAGATTCGGTATATCGATTGTCGTGGAGACTAGCGGCCATACCACAGAGACGGGGATGCTGCTGTGCTGCGACTGAGAGATGCAAACATATCATTTCAAGTAGTGTACAGTACAGAGTACGCAACGCCAAACATCCATGCTAAGGGATACATACACGACACTTGCAAGGTACATACATGTGCATACTTCAGGTGAGCAAACCCCTGTCAAGCGCAGGGATTTCGTCGATTGCCCC
The DNA here is from genome assembly GCA_020631755.1 of Colletotrichum sublineola. Lineage (NCBI taxonomy): Eukaryota > Fungi > Ascomycota > Sordariomycetes > Glomerellales > Glomerellaceae > Colletotrichum > Colletotrichum sublineola. The sequence goes on along the minus strand of JAHSQG010000040.1, from coordinate 32,086 downwards.
ATGGAGTAATACCCCCTAGCCGATCCATTTTCCTCGGCGGGACTTTTCACAAAGCCTCCACCAAGAACCCTGGGGCCCGTCGGAATCCTCCGTGACCCTGTAGATGGCAAAGGTGACAATAGATCGCGGCGTGGCGTATTGAGAAGGATTTCTACCCTGGACCCTTAACGGCGCATCACCTACAGTACTAACTATACGGGGCAGCAGATATTGGCGCAGATGCCCAGGAACCGGGTTCTTCTCCTTACAGACCAAGCCTTCTATCCTACGGATAGATCGATCTCTGCAGGGTCTCGATCCTGGCACTCGGATAACATTGGGAGGTGGTGCTGGCCTGAGGCTGACGAGGGGGACTCGGCGAGATATGTGATAATGATGGGAGAGCTTGCTACAATACACTGAGCCTTCTGATAGCGCGCATTTGAAACCGGCCGCCAGTTTGTTTTACCAGTATTTCGCACCCCAAAAATGGATCATTTGTGGTTTTGGGATCCATCTATCGCCTCGGGTTTCCAGCACTCGATCTTCCGGACAGTTCTCTTCTGTTGTTCTGGAGTACGTTTTGTCATTTTGCCCTCGTCATCGTCTGGTTATGTGCTATCATAGGACTGCCCAGTGACGATCAACAAGCGCGGAATGACTAACTAGTTGTCCAGGCTCTCTGCACTTTTCTTGCTTTCGTCTTGTACCAATGGTACTTCCACCCTCTTTGCCAGTTCCCGGGTCCTAAGCTAGCTGCCATCAGTAATGTACACCACAGCGCCTTTCGTGAAACCTTTTCGCAGGGTCTGATAGTTTCACACAGTTCCCCTACAGTCGGAGTTACCTAGGCGGCCGACAGCCGTGGGACATCCTCAAACTACACGACAGATACGGTACGACCCCCCGTTGATCTACTCGTGAACCGAACCTGGCTGCGGTATCTTGAGCAAAAAGGGGGTACTGATGACTTGCTTCTTTTCAAGGCCCTGTAGTTCGCATCTCCCCCAATGACCTCTCATTCAACACGGCCAAGTCCTGGTCTGATATCTACGGTGTTCGCAAAGGCCAGGCAAGCTGCTTCATCAAAAGCAACTTCTATGATGGGGGCAACTTTGCCGACCAGGCTCACTCCATCGTGAGCGAGCGTGACCCGGAGAAGCATCACCAGATGCGCAAGTTTCTTTCCCGTGCCTTCTCGGACACGTCTCTCAAAGAACAGCAGGCGCTGGTCAACACGAAGATTGACCGTTTTGTCGACCGGATCGGGGAGCAAGGGACAGTGGACTTCACGCACTGGTTCAACCTGTTGACATTTGGTAAGACATCATCGAGAACAGGCCTCACTCCTTACGTTTTGCTAACCCACTGCCTTTCTCCAATCTGTAGATATTATCGGAGAGTTGGCTTTTGGAAGAGACTTTCAAGGCATTGAAACAGGTATGAAAGCTATCCCTCCGGGAGTGTCACAGGGTTGCCATTGATAGAATGCGCCGCTCGATGAGTTCAATTGATTCTAACTGCGAGCAACTGCCAAAGGCCAAACCCACTTCTGGATCAACGATGTTTTGGGCAGCATGTCCCAAGCAAGCGTTTCGGATACATTGACTCGGTTTCCCGTCCTCGGTAAAGCCTGGTTGGTTTGCAACCCGGGTTGGATTTCCAAACTCATGGTGGCTGCGACAAGACACCAAAAGTACACCATCGAGTTGACCACGAGGTGAGCTACTCACCATGTTCTTTCCCGCCAACAACGTTCTGCCTTCCAGTGAGCCCAGAGGAGTATAAAAAGGAAGAGATGGACTAATCAGGGATGACGCAGGCGTTTGCAAGAAGACACCGGTCGCAAAGACTTCATGAGCTACCTCCTCCAAGACAGGGACGATAGTTCGGATATCCAACTCGCCGCTCACGCTTCCGATTTTGTGTGAGTCTTTAGTCCTCAAACATCCAGAAGGATCCTCTCTCCTAACCATGCAACGTTGCAGTATTGCTGGAAGTGAAACGACCGCCACCACACTCGCTGTGCTCTTCTACTACGTGTGCACAACGCCCTCGGCGAAGCAGGAACTTGAGCGCGAAGTCTTGTCAGCATTCTCGGCATACGGAGATATTAACGCGACGTCAGCTGCCTCCCTCCAGTACCTCCACGCCGTGTGCCAGGAGGCGCTGCGGATGTTTCCCCCATTGCCTCTCGGGCTGCCCAGAGAAGTGCCAAAAGGCGGCGAGACTGTCGATGGATTCTATGTGCCTGAAGGGGTTAGTAATTCACCTCGTGTCTGACGATGACTATGCTACTGCGAGTGTCGTTTGGTAACACGGATAAACAGACAATCGTTTCTACCAATCCATATGCAGCTTCTATAAGCTCCTCCAACTTCGAGTCGCCCGAGCAGTTTCGGCCCAGCAGGTGGTTGTCGGGCGAGCTCAAAGACAATTTGGACGCCAGCAGGCCATTCTCCTTTGGACCCCGGGCCTGCCTGGGTAGAGGGTCAGTTTATGCACTTCTTTCCCGTTGCCTCTATTCCCACAAGCTCTTCAACACCCCACAGAGAATCAACCGCGCGCAGTCTTGCTGACAATCTCAACACACTTGACAGGCTGGCTTGGCTTGAGCTCCACGTAACCGTAGCCAAGATTGTCTACACATACGAACTTGAACTTGTTGACGGATCCTTGGACTGGAATAAAGAGGCACGGATGAGTTTGTTGTGGAAGAAGCCGGATTTGAACATCAAGCTGACGAAGCGCACACGCTGAGCTACAAAGGGTTGAGGAGGGCTGTCAAATTAAGCGTGCACTAAAAGCGCCACTGAGCGCATCGAAAGCTTCTGGAAGCTTGGCGTTGTCTCTGGTTAGCGTCTTCCAGGTTGACTGAAGGTTGCAACGGCCTCGTGTCGATCTGTTCGTCTTAACTCAGTCTGACTGCACTATGCATGCAGTATTGTTGAGGCACCTATGTCGCCTGGCCCAGGGTTGCCCATACAGCCAGCCTTCAGGCCTTTCGCCCGCCACTTCAGACTTCTTCCCTCCCACACAAACACATCACGGACCGTCAATACAAGCACCTCTGTTGTCGCTCCCCCCACGAGCATGCTCCCCTTGGCCACGGTCACATTCAGCCTGCCTCCGTAAAGGGCTAAAGTGGCCTAAGAGATCCTGCCGTGATGTTATCTCCTGGTACCTTGTGTAACTGCGTCAGTATGCTAGTAGTAGTGTCGTTGAAGAACTGGCGGCAGATCCTCGGTGTTGCCCGGCGTCAAGAATCTTACTCCTCATTTATCTGTGTATGGCCTGTGTACTCGTTGCCTCTAGGTTTTGATCTGCTATGTGCTTGAAGCCACAAATAAAAGAACTCCTCCCATCCGCATATTATCTATCTATTCCTTCACGGCGTACGTCCTCCGGTACGCCTCATCAATTTCCTTGAGATAATACGTCCCCGGAGCCATGTTCTCGATGCTGCCAGCAGGCTCAAAGCTTTTGGCTCCATACGCCTTCAACCTGAGGTTACAGGCCTGGTTCCGTGGGGTTAGCAATAGCTTCAAAACGGCGGCATGTTCGGACAAGTAGTTACCTCTTCATATTCTTCAGGAGTGGCGATCTTGCGCTGACTCAATCGTTCCATGATATCAATCTTTTGAACCATCTCGGTAAGGTCACCTGTGACCTTGAGCGCGAAAAGGGTGCTGGCGATTCCGCTGCCGTACTGGGAGGAGGGAATAAATAATCAGTACAAGCTGTGGCGGTGCGGGTCTGAAAGCGCGAGAACCATAAACGACTTACGCTGAACATGCCAATCGTCTTTCCCACTGATTGCTTCAGGTCGATGTTGCTGATCAGGCTGATGAGGGAGCAGTACAGACTGGCGGTGTACATGTTGCCGCATTGCGTGGGAGCGGCAATACAGGGCTCAACTCGCGACTTGAATTGATCCTTGGACAGCGTCACGAAGAGCTTCTCCAGCTCCTTGCTCTTCAGAGAATCCTCGTAGCTAAGCTCGCGGAGTTCGGCGGGGATCTTCTCCCAGGCGCTCTGGTCACTAGAGAGCTTGTAGTCGTTGTACAACAGCCGTCCGTAGCACTTGCTGACCAGCTTGCAGTTGGGGGTGTGGAACGCCATGTAATCGAAGGCGTCCAGCAAGTTGGTCGTATCAGTCTTGGGTCCGTGGCCGTTGGCCTTCACGTTTGCTTCTTCGACCCTCTCGCGAAGACGCTTGTAGCAGCCGTCCAGAGCCGAGATGTAGCATCGAATGGACTCGTGTCCGTTGACGACGGGGAACTCTGCCTTGAGATCGGGCTTGTAGAAATCGTAGGCATGGGTCATGAAAGTGCCCTTGAGTGCCGGGTCCAGGGAAAGCGCCGCGTTGGGGCCAATGAGCATGGCCACGCATCCCGCGCCGCCGGTGGGCCTTGACGAGGATTCCTTGTAGAGGGCAATGTCTGAGGCCACAACGATGGCGTTGCGGCCGTCCCATGAGCGAGACTCGACCCAGTTGACGGCGTTGAAAAGAGCGCTCGTGCCTCCATAGCATGCGTTGATGGTGTCGATGCCCTCGAGGCTCGTGTTGCCGGCGGGTTCAAAGAGTTGAGTCAAGACGCTCTTGACGGACTTGGCCTTGTCGATCAGGGACTCGGTCCCAACCTCCAGACGGCCGATGGACTTGGGGTCGATGTTGTACTTCTTCAGGAGAGAAGAAACGGCCGTGAGAGCAAGGGAAGCGGCATCTGAAGTCGTCTTGTCAGTAGGTGCTGGATTGATGATAGGCTTACCGAGCGCCACTCAGAAACGGCACTTCCGTCCGTTCTTATGTCCGAAGCAGTGCGGGTTTCGCCAGCATCATGAGCACCACTTACCTTCACGGTCGTTGCAGAAGTTCATGTACTTTAGACCCAAGCCGATGGTGTATTTGCCAGCCGAGACGCCTTGATATTGTTCAAAGAGCGACTGGTCCAAGGCCTTGGGATCTGGGTTAGCTGCCGGGCTCGAGCGAGACCATGGTGCAGGCGATGCTGGGGAGCGCCGCTGGCAATGTCAACGAACCTGACCGGGGACATAGATTTCCATGGCCTTGATGCCAACATTGGTAGGGTACGCCATTGTGAATGGTCTAATCGAAGAAGAGTGAGTGCACCAAGTGAGGGGAGGGCGCCGATGTCTCAGGGCTAAGCAATGAGGCAGAGGGGGGAACGGAACGAGAGGTGAGTGAATCTTGCGAGAGAGAGAACGGGGTGGGTGGGCAAGATTGTGGCCAGAGGAAAAGAAACAAAACGATGGCGTCGATCAGGAACAAGTCGGTCCCTGACGAGGGCTGGCCAGCCAGCCAGTCAGGACACGATACAGGGCTACCCTGCCCAGCCCATGCACTCGTGCACGTGGCCCCTGTCAAATACAGTGGGGGATCAGCGCTAAGAGCGCTAGTAGACCCTGTAGAAAGACCCTGTAGCGCGATATAGCGAGTGGGGGGTTGCTTGCTTCCGAAGCGAAAGGAAGCGGCACAGCGAATCTCATTTCGGGAAGCGTCGGGCCTGGCAACCGACGGTGTCAGACCAGAGGGCCTGGCCTGACATTCCGGGTGGATGTGAATCCTGTCAACCCACCCACCCACTCACTGTAAGGCAGATCCGGTCGAAGACAGGCGGGAGGGAGGGAGCATTCATTCACAGATGAGCCGGGATGCTGGATTTGGAAGTCATCGACCGGCTTCACTGACGGCTGCTTGGGGGGGGAGGGGGTGCAGCAGTGCGCGCGCGTTGTGGCTACTCGTTTGCCATAAACATCAACGCCAATGCATTGCATAGATTAGGTGCAACAAGCCCCTCTGATTTCCCCTTGCGGTAACAGGACGGACTCGAGTCTCTCTACCTGGGAGACATCGTGAAGGCAACTAACTACCTTCGGTTCGCCAGAGGGGGGGGGGGGGGGGGGGGGGACCTCAGAAGGAGAGAGAGGTGGCCGAGAGGATGTGTCTTGAAAACGCCATAGCCCGTGTATTAAAACTTGTTGGGACTGCAAAGTGATATCGTCTTGACGGTTCTTTTGGTTTGGATCGTACCTCTTCAACTTTTCTGACCAAGTTATACCTTTCATAACAACACCGCCAAGATGACTGCAGTGTTGCCTTTCAAAGATGATGAGATCCACAACGGGCTGAGCCCCATCGGACAGCCGCTGAAGAATGGCAACGGCATCACCAAGCAGAAACTACTGAACGGGTGCCGCACGATTCCGCTGTCCTCTTGGGCTCCCGTTTGTCATCCCCTGGTTGACCCTGTCACCGCCGAAGTCGATGCTTGGTTCCTGGACAACTGGGCGTTCCCGAACGAGAAGGCTCGCAAGAAGTTCGTCGCGGCAGGCTTCTCCAAGGTCACCTGCCTGTATTTTCCCTTCGCAAAGGACGACCGCATCGCCTTTGCCTGCCGTCTCCTGGCCATCTTGTTCCTGATTGATAGTATGTTATCACGAGTTAGAGCACACAGCAGGGCATAGAGGAATTAAGGTCTAAAAGGCTTGTTCTATCTAAGTAAAAGTATAGAAAGTAAACCTCTATATATATAGGTAAAGTATATAAGTAATAAGTAAAACGCCACGTAATAAAGTATATAACAAAGCAGCTACTGATAGCTGAAGCTATTGTGATATATGTTAATGTCACACTTAGACGCGGCTGGGCTGGGCTGGGCTGGGCTGGGCTGGACTGGACTGGACTGGGCGGACAATCAGCTAACTCCTCAAGATCTTCTCGAGCACATGTCCCTAGAGGAAGGCAAAGCCTACAATAAAAGGCTCATGCCTTTGGCCCGCGGCGATGCGCAGCCTGATCGTAAGTGCTCCATACTTTGTCCCGCTCGATGTTGGAACAGCGACAGGGAAATCCTGAAAATGGCCTGCATGCAGACAGAGATTGACGATTCCATGACCAGGCACAATTCAAGTAGAGGCCATGTTCTACAATCTGTGGGCAAGCATGCGCGAGAAGGACCAGCATCTCGCGGACCAGGTCTTGGAGCCCACCTTCGTCTTCATGCGCGCACAGACAGAAGGGATCCGCACAGAGATCACGGAGCTTGGCCAGTACCTGCAATACAGGGAGCGAGACGTGGGCAAGGCGTGAGTGACACCTATCCGACCCAGTCCCGTGATATGGTTTTTCCTCAACTCGTGACACTTGATGTTAACGTGCGGTCGACCGCTAGATGGAACAGGTTGCTATCAGCATTGATGCGCTTCGCCATGGATCTGCACCTAAGCGGCGAGGAGCTCGCCGAGATGAAGGAGGTTGAGCAGAATTGCGCCAAGCACATCTCTATAGTCAACGACATCTACAGTTGGGAAAAGGAGCTGAAGCAATCACAAGTTGCGGTAGAGGAGGGGTCCATCCTGTGCTCGGGAGTCAAAGTGCTCGCAGACAGCACCGGACTCAGCATCGAGGCGGCCAAAACATGTCTCTGGTCTCTGGTTCGGGAGTGGGAACTGAAGCACGAGCTGCTTTCCTCAGAGGCGCACATCACTTCACAGTTCTCCGAGGCTCAGAAGCTCTACCTTAAAGGCTTGGAGTACCAGATGAGTGGAAACGAGCTCTGGAGCCGGACAACTCCGCGGTATCTTGTGGTTGATTAGATAGACGCCTGCGAAACGTCTTAGATTGAAGACTGGTCACTTCACGATGTTTTTTATTTTATTTTACATTTGAGTTTGCCTTCAAACACGAATTGTTCTAACTGTATATGCCACCTCAGTTTATTTCTACTGTCATGGAGTTCAGTAGTAGATGACTAACTACACTCAACATAACTTTCACTTGCGCAATTTCTTAGGATTGCGCCCTCGAGATAACTAAGTTGACGATAACGCTTTGAGACTTGAGCGCTGTCAACTGACTGACTGTCTTTTGTTTGAACTCAACTAAGCCGACTGCGATTACGTGCGAGTCAACAAGTGTTGAGTTCTCAGAATCATAAGACTCATTTGGTAAGTGCGTGGCTCAGGTCTAACTAGTGAGACAGACTTCTGCAACTTGTAGAGATGCACCCGCTCCATCGTACCCAGTTTCTGCAACGTCGCAATAGCCTTATGTCGGATCTTGGACGTAAGCTCAGATTTGCCTAACCCGTCCATCTCCGTCGGCGTAAACCCCGGCTCTTATCCCCATTCGGCCATTGACCAGGCATTGAGTTCTCCAACATCCTTGCTCGGTCCCCGATCCCTCATCCATACGGGGAGTCAGACAACGAAAGCAGAAATGCACCAAGTGCAGCGGTCAGATCCTTCCAAGCAAGCACACAGAATCAGCAAGTTGTCAGCCTGCTAATGGCAAGTTCTCATTGAAAGCAATGAGAAGTCAACGTTAACGGAAACTCATATTATAGGGAGAAACTACCGGTTTTGTGTTTTTACGTCTTCATTCTGTTCATCAGCGCCAGAGCAGGATGTCCAAATCGCAACTCCAGTGGTCTAATGAGACCTTTTCTCAGTCGGCTTGGCTAAGCCGGCTAGACGATCACATTCCAGGCGGCGAGCAGGGTCGGAATGCCTTGTTTGCGATCTTTTCGCTATTTTTCGTCTATCAAATCCTATTCGCGAGCTCCCAAGACCCTCGCGAGCCAAAGCTTATCAAGTCCCGGGTACCGATTCTTGGACATATTGTTGGCATCTACAAGCACGGCTCTCGCCATTTCACATGGATTGCGTACGTAAACATGATTTCCCCGTCGTTTCAGCCCATCAGTAGTGGCTAACAAATGTTGTCGTCAAAAGACGGGTCTTCCCATATATTTGTTGCCCGTAATTGGGGGTGGTAGGATCGCCATCGCCAACACACCCGAGGTTTTGAGTGCCATAGATAAGAATCCTACGGCTGTTGCCTTCATTCCTTTGGCTGCCCTTGTCATCAAGAAACTCTCCGGCCTTTCTTCCGCGGGTAAGAAGATTCTCTGTGGCAAGACTGCCGGCCCTGACCGACATGAGGGATACATGCATATACTGTCCAAGGGCGTCCACAGCACCCTAGCACCCGGCCGTTCCCTCGATGCTGTGACCAGTATCGTGGCATATGACCTAAACGACTAGATACACGAGCTGCACGGCAAGACGACGCGCATAAACGTTCTGCATTGGTTCCGCCACGCTTTTGGAATATCGTCCACTGACGGCACCTACGGTCCGGGGAACCCATTCAAGGACCCCAAGGTCGAGGCCGGCTTCTGGTGCGAACCTCCCTTCATTCAAACTTTTGACTTCAAGACCACCGATCAAATCTCTGCTGTTTCTAGGGCGTTTGATGACTCCATCAGCGATCTTCTCATTAGTCCCATCACCAGGCTGACCTGCCCCTCCGGACACAAAGGTCGTGCCGACGCATGGGCAGGATTCGAGAAGTACTTTGCGAACGGAGACCACGAACAGGGATCCGATCTCACCAAGTCACGATACAAGACCGCAGCCGGCCTGGGAATGAACAACCTGGACATCGCCAAGCTCGAGGTGACCATGATCATCGGCATTCTCACAAACACCGTGCCCACCATCTTCTGGGCTGTTTACTACGTCTACCGCGACTCTTCTCTCCTGGAGAAGCTGCGCCAAGAGATTTCTGCTGTCGCCATCCGCGGCAAGAATGAGAAGACAGGAGCCCCAGCGTGGACGCTTCCGACCAGCACGCTCAAGGGGAAGTGCCCCCTCCTGACCGCCGTCATCAACGAGACGTTGCGCCACCGCACCTGCGAAATCTCGAGCCGCATGGTCACCGAAGATTGTGTCCTCAACAACAAGTACTTCCTCAAGAAGGGAACAGTGTGCGAGCTGCCCAACAACGTTCTGCACTCGAACGAGGCGTACTGGGGCCCGACCGTCAATGAGTTCGACCCGACGCGGTTCCTCAAAGACGCCTCTTCCAAGGAGGCGCGCATGGCCAGAGGTGCTTTCCGTCCCTTTGGCGGCGGCGTGTCCAGATGCACCGGCCAGTACCAGGCCATGTCTCAGATGATCGGCGGGTTAGCGCTGCTGATCATGAGCAACGACTGCGCCCCGGCAGACGGAGGCGAGTGGAAGTTCCCCGGCGCTCACGGCCACACCATTGCCGCCGCGGTCGACCTGCCCTCCACGGACTTATGGCTTGACGTCTCGCCGAGGAAGGGATACGAGGACGACGTTTGGAAACTAGACCCAAAGCTTTGAAGAAGCACCATGCGCCATGAACCGAGTTCGCAAATTTGTATATCAGATCAGTAGCTCAACCCTTTCTGGACGGAATTCTGTTTCCAGTAAACCTTGCCAGACACAGCAAGCGCCTATTTCAAGAAAGATGTACATTCTAGGACTTTGACAGGGAAGCTAGCTATATAGACCTTTGCAGCCATTGGCATCCCGGTTTTTCCGATGGTGATGGTCTTACGTGACAGTTCGTCAATGCAAAGGTGGCGGCGTACTTCTGCATCATTGAATTGACATGTATTGTATATAATGTGTCACGGGCCTGGGTGAGTTGGCAAAAACAGCGCGCGGCTGTTAGCGAAGCGATTCTTAGCCGTGATAACCACATAGTATTTCCCCACTGGGCGAGAGTAGACTGTGATCAGGTTGTGACGCTATTGGGATAGGGTAGCTACCTAGTTATATTTACAAATCAGGTCCACTCGATCGAAAAACACAACATATCCTCAATGTCACATTTGTTCCTGCCCACTCGACGACAAAGAAGCAGCATCAACAATCTGGCGAGACTGGGCCTTGTTGAGGCTCGGTCAGGACTGGCCATATGCTTCGTTACTAGGTTCTTGCTCATTTCATGATTCGCTTAGGCAGATCCTGTACGTATCCCTTCTATAACCTCGGTGACGGGTTGAGGATAAAAACCCCTATTCCATCGGTAGCCAATGGAGTTGACATCAAGACGAGGTGGACTTTTGTACTCGATATGATGAACTCCATATAATGAATTTCAAGAAAATCGTAAGAGCGTAGTGAATAGATCGATCAGGTGGAAAGGCTTAGTTGATTGGGAATTGTCTGTTCTACTTAGAATTCCCGAATGAGCAGTTGAAACTGTTGTTTTCAGAACTGTAACAAATCTTAGATGACTAGTATTAAGATTCTTACTGGTACAAACAAACTGATAGATGATTTAGGACGTTGCTTGGACTTGTACTGGAGTTTATGGCTTCTAAGGAGGCTGTTGTAAATGGTCTCCAGTCAACATCCTGTCTGAAAGATGCGGCCGGGGGGGGGGGGGGGGGGGGGGGGGGGGCAGGACGCATCTGAGGAGTCCTGAGACAGTGGGCCGATGATGGCAAGTCCAAAAACACATGCATCCGGGTTTCTCCTGAATTTGGCCTGGACTGCACTTCTCAGTTCACCTTGGGCTTCTCTCAATGAGGCCAAAGCTACGCTTAAGGCAGCTGGCTTCTTGCTTGTTTTGACACCTCGTATCCCTTCAACTGACCGAATACCCTGATGGTCTGTTAAGTTGCTATTCCATCAGAGCCGTCATCCTGACCTTTGTGAATTGTATGGGAAAAGCGAGCTGGATCATGATGGGTGACGTTTGCGATACTGCATGGTGGCAGGCGACTTCCTTGCATGGTCGGAGACTTTGGTGACCTTGTATGCTATTGGCTTATTGATGACGAGCGATCAATTTTGGTGATATCTGGCCAGCGGCTGGTGCTGATGGCGGGCAACTTTAGCAACCTTGCCTTAGCGAAATGACTGAGACTTCAGTCATGCTGCATGACTTACAGGGGGCAGCCTTGGTGATAGAAGAAGATTCCGAAGAGGAGAAAGAACAAGCAGGAAGGTAACGGGCACAGCAGGGGTCTGATGAGACTATGTAAATACAATTCACGAACGAGAGATGCGAACAAATGACGAAAGAAGAAGGAACTGCAGATCTGTATACAAACCAAGATGGGATCGATGTCTGTAAAGTTCTCTCACGGTTAGTCAGGTCTTTTCTGCATGATCGCAAGAGAGAGCACGCTCGGCGAGTCGTCCAGCAGGGCCGGGTTCAAAATAGAAACAGCTTGGAGGTCCAGGTCCAGGTTCGGCCAAATTTGTAGTATTTTGGAAAAGACAACGTGTCTGCCACTCCGTTGAAGAAGTATGAGACAAGAAAGACTGGCATTATTGAGGTGACTAGATAGGTCACATCAACAGTTGACCAAGTCTAGCTCAGCCAAGTCACTAGTCACCTCACAGTTAGAGAGATGATCAGAGCTCTCAGGGCCCAGCTTCAGCCACACAATTTCGCCAGACAGCAGCAATTACTTCCGCCTCATGGACGTGCTTGAGGTGATGAGCCAGGAGCAGGGGGCCGGCGACGTCCCGGAGCTCTTCTCCGACCCTGTGTGGAAGAGGAGCTACCTGCGGCTTATCATGCAGATAATGATTGAGACAAAGCTGGCCCAGGATCCTGGTTACACGATGGAGGAGCTGGGCTCTGCGGATGAACTACACGGTGACCGATGACTCGTCAGTATTCCCCTCTTCACCTGGTGCCGTACTTGCTTTCTAACAATTTCTTAGCGTGGAGATGTGTTTTGTTGGCCTCGAAAGGGTGCAAAGAGCTTCCGGGCCGCGTTGAATCGCGCGGCAGACATTATCAGGAGCATTGTTCAAGCCAAGTAGTGTGGGAACCATGACAGAGGAGCGTGGCCGTGTCACTACTATTGATATCACAAGGCGCTAAAGACATCAGTCAGCTTTATATCTTCACTTTACGTTTTATAGCGCCCAACAGCCACATTTTGCGCTTGTCTGACAGTATTGTTGGCACCCTTGCGGCCCGGAGGAATGAGTTCTATGGCCTGTGCATTGTTTGATTACCAGCGGGTCGAGATTATAAATTCCAGGTGCTTCATCAGCAACACCAGCAGTACATGATAAAGGCCCTTGCCGACTTCTCCCTTGTTGACATATGATATGATCTCGCAGAAACGACGCCGTTGATTGCGGAAAGAGGGAAACTCGTCATTGTGATAGCTCAAGGGTGCCTCAGCCTGGCGCGACTTGACTGCATTATCGAAGCCGTGTCGGTTTGGTATTTACTAAGAATGAGCGAGAGTTATGGATGGAGCTGTAACCGTTAAAATGGCATTCTGTGCCTAATATAGAGTCTCTGTCCCTACGATGTTACCTACCATTCTGACATGACAGCTAACATAAGACGAGATTATTTAAATCTTAGAAAATAATACTGCCGAATTTTATTAGATAGAGTAATAACTATCTTACTCTAGAACTAATGGTCCCTGCCATTTGTAAATGTAACCTCTTTGGCGTTACTGATTCTGAAAAGAGAGTTGCCATGCACAATCGTTACGTTCTCCACATTATTAAAGGTGACCTCTCCCTTCGCCTTATTAACTCTGGGGAGAGGTGGCCTTGTCTTCGCAGGCCGCTGTCCAGCCCTCGAGCGTGCCGCAGGGCAAGTCTTCTTTGAAATGACCAGCTGCGCATCGTCAGAAAAGATCATGACTTTCAGAAAAGAAAGAGAAGAGTAATCAAGAGAGTCGTGACATGACATAAAGACAATTATGTACCTGTTTGCATCTATCACCTTGGAGAGGCTCTTCATCGGGTTGAGAGGTAGACAGACCAGCTTTACTACTCTCTTCACTTCGATGGACTGGTTCGTCATCGAGTTGGGAGGGAGCCAGATAATCTTCACTGCCCTCTTCACGACCGCCGGGATACGGGGGCGGCTGTTTAGGATCGTGAGGCGCCATGGCTGGGTACGATACCGGGATATATGTGATAATGTGAAATACGATCAGGGATATGATGACGGTAGTTCGAGCTAACGAATTGAAGAAGTCAATGACTACTGAAAGTGTTGTGGTCCAAACGTGAATTTGGCACTGCAGATAGGAGGTTTATATAGGGGAAATTGGAAAGTGCAGACCACGGTTCGTAACGAATTTGGTGACAACTAACAGTCTTCAAGCGCCTATGCAACGGATGGGTGGATGGATGGGTGAACAAACGTCCTTCTATCACGCTGTGCCAACTGCTGAGGATACATTTTAGGACCTCAGCCCGTCGTCTCAAACTGACACCGAAACTGCCAACGCTTTCCAAAGGAGTCTCGGCGTCGTGACTCACCGTCTTGCTAGTTCTCACGCATATCAAGTCGTCATTGATCAAGGTCTATGCAGACTCAAGACAGGATACGAATGGACGAGTAACGTTAAAAGAAAATATGTCGTTGCACCGCCGCTCTCCCTGGTTGGGCCCCTATTTGCTGTGAGCTGGCCACCTTTAGAATGGTGAGGTAGAACCTAGCTATCAGCCTCTCGAGGCCCTTGCCTAGGCAAAATAGGAGGGATATTGGAGGCCAGGATCTGGTCTTTAAAAAGTCTGTTTTCCCTAGTTTCTGGATCATACGACCTCCCAGGGGCACATTTGAGAAGCTAAGGTTTGTAATCCGGCTTCTGGGCTATCCTTTGGCTCCTTCTTGGGAGAGGTAGGATAAGGCAGTTAGTCTGGTAATGGTCAGTCTCGTCTCATCTGTGCAACTAAGACATCGAGCTCTTGAAAGGTGTACTCCAGGGTAAGGACATACCTAGAAGTAGTGGAGGCGAGCCCAAAGGCCGAAGACGAGCATGGAAGAGAGCTGCATTGTGTTGGCGTTGTTGATGTGGCTTGAGCTGGTCAAGAAAGACGGAGAGGGAATTTCTGATGAATTGGCTTTGTTTCGTATCGTTTCGGTAACAGGACGCTACGAAATAATAGTTTGTCAGAGTATGGGAGGGAGTGTTCGATACTGTGTTCAGTCTCCCAAGCTGGGGAATAACTCTCTCTTCATACTGAAGAGCATAGACATTTCATCTCCGCGTGGGTCATCGGAAGTTTCAGTTGTATCGAGTTATAATTTGGTGTAGCGAATGAAATCATGTGTAACTTTCGTTTGGGAGACTTTTTGCCCAGAATACGTGGGACTTGTCACGCCTGAGACATCTAAGCCTTCCTGCGTCGCTCAAGATTGTCTATACTACTACTATCATGTATCTCCAAATAGAGCTATGATGACTTGGTAGCTGACATATAACAACCCCAACACTGTTCCCTCTTTTGTCAATATCGGACCTGAGCGTACAGGTTCTTGTTGAAAGCGACACAGGAGCAAGGATACACTTGCCGACTCTCCAGACTGAAGAGGCAACCGAGTAGCCTGGGGGCACAGATTTCGCCCATTTCACAATCTGCCTTGCCAGCCTCCCGGTTTTCGAAGAGACTTTCGGCCCAAGGTTAGTAATTGGCTACGCTGCGCAGTGAAGACACCATTGCACCACCTCATGGATTTCTTTTGCTTCTTCTCGCCTTCAACGAGACCTGCTTTCGGGGAATTTGGCTGTTCAAGGGCGAGATACTAGAAATACGTAAGCGGTACTTAGCAAAGTGTCTGTACATACACAGCCAAGCCCTCGAATGGTTCATAATCTGCATACTTCAGCTATACTTCATCAAGAGTACCCAGGTAGGTAGGGCAAGGTACTAACCGCTTTGCTCACGTGCTTGAGCTGTCTATCTGCTTACCTTCTGGGCACCGCAAAGACACTAACCAAATTCGACTGCAAACCCTCACAGAGCTGCCCAATCACTAATTGGGGAGACAAACCCCACCCTCTGCCTCATCTGACGACACCGCGCAACTGCCCATCTATCTCAGCATCTCCAAGTAAGACGGCCCATTTCCTCTCCGTCGACTACAACGAAGTCAACCAGTCACCTAGAATGGCGCCGCGGACTCGTGAAGAGCTTCTGGCATACGGGGTGCCCGATCCCCTTTACTTGGCCGTACGTTGGACGCCTGGCTGCGGGATCACCTGCTCCGCGGGTTCGTGGTGCTGACCGGGCCTGACAGGAGCTTGCGGCCAACCCGTTGCGAGACCCCCAACCGAGTGACCCATACTACGGCCGCAATGACTTCTTTGCGATGCGAGAGCATCGGGCCACGCGCCTACGCGAGTTTCACCACTTGCGCTACCTCCCGGGGCCCATCCCGGACGAGGTCCGCGAGGAGGACCGCAAGATCACCGTCAGAGATGGCCACGAACTCACCATCCGGGTCTACACCCCCGTGGACGCTCCACCCGAGGGGGGCCGTCCTCTCATTGTCATGTACCACGAGGGTGGCTGGTCCATGGGCGATATTTCGGACGAGGAGGTGAACTGCCGACTCTTCAGTCGTGACCTGGGGGCGGTCTGCGTCAACGTCGACTATCGGTCAGTCACTTCTTTCCTGCGAAGACGAAGCTAACGAGAGAAATAGCCTCGCGCCCGAGTTCGTCTTCCCAACGTTCATCAACGACTGCTGGGACGCCCTGCAATGGGTATGTACACAGAACGCTGGGCAGGGAGGGAATGATCCACTGCTGACCTGAAGCTCCCCTCCGTTGCAGGTTGCTAAGAACGCCTCAAGCCTGGGCGCGAACCCTTCCCGTAGCTTCATCATCGGCGGTGGCTCGGCAGGCGGCAACATCGCCGCCGTTCTTGCTCACCTCGCCCGCGACAGCGAGCTCTCCCCGCCCCTAACCGGGCAGTACCTTTGCGTGCCGGCAATCATGTGCGTCATGCCTCCGGAGGCCATTCCGGAACAGTACCGCTCCGAGTACCTCAGCCATCCCTCGGTCGTCCCCTCCCAGGACCCCGTCATAGGCGCCAGTGCCAACGACGGAGGCGCTGCCATCCGGAGCATTGTGAAGCCCGACATGGAAAGCCCGCTCTTCGTTCCCTTCCACTTCGGGAAGACCGGGCAGGGGCACAAAGGCCTGCCGCCCGTCTACCTCCAGGTTGCAGGGCTAGATCCCCTACGGGACGAAGCCCTCATATATGAGCGCGTGCTCAGAGAAGAGGCGGGCGTCGCGACGAAGCTGGACATCTATCCTGGCCTCCCGCATTACTTTTGGACAAACTTCCCGCGCCTCGAGAAGAGCAGAAAGTTTGTGGAGGACTCTGTCAAAGGCGTCCGTTGGCTGCTAGAGCAGAAGTAGTGCCGATGAGAATAAGTCGTGTTAAAAGAGATTGCATACATCAATCTCAGATGCGACATATAATGCCACGTATGATCAACAGCCACCTTGGGTTACTGTGTTCAACTACTTTCGCGCCCACCTAGACCGTTACAAGACGGTTACGGATAATGAAGTCCCGCAATCGCAATTCACTGCTTCTCCCACTGATAACGACGCCTTCGTATCCTGTAAACTGTCAAATGCACAACCCCTCACGTGAAAAGGAGCATGTATGATTTTCATTAACCTGGGAAACTACAGGTACGCCCCAGGACAGCAGGTTCGCCGAGGAAAAAAAGAAAAGAAAAAAAGTTACCGCCGTAAAATGCAAACGGACCTCGCCTCAGATGCACAGCAATGCCCCCTTAGTCTCGTCCGCCAGCTTGGCCCTCCAGAGGCGGTTCTCATTCAGGATGAAGACCTCGCCGTTGCGCCCGAAGCAGAAGTTGGCAGCGCCCCCCTCGACAAGGATCTTGCCCAGCAGGACGCCGCCGGGCGACCAGATGTTGACGCCGTCGCCGCAGCCGCTGTACACGTTGCCGTGCACGTCGCACTTGATACCGTCCGGGATGCCCGTGTCCGCCATGCTGAAGAGCCGCCTGTTGGTCAGGAAGGGCTCTCCCGAGTACGACACCACGTCAAAGGCGTAGCTTTGTTTCCCCCCCCCCTAAGAGTCAGTGGTTCTGTTTATGCGAGAGGCGGAGATTATGGAATGCAGAGGTGTTGAGAGAGTCTGAAAGAGGGCGGGAAAAGAAAAGGAAAAAGATCTTACATAGTCGACGCCCGTGTAAGATCGGTGGACCCGTCGCCGTGGATCCAGTCCGTGTCGGTAACGTAGACGATCTTCTCGTCCGGGCTGAAGCAGATGCCGTTGGGCCTCCCGAACCCGTCGGCCATGGCCCTGATGGAGCCGTGGATGGGGTCGTACCGGTATACCTGGTTGGGCAGCTGAGGCGACGGCCGGATGCCCTGCTCGTAGCCGTAGATGGGGTCGGTGAACCAGAGCGAACCGTCGCTGTGGACGACGACGTCATTGACCGAGTTGAAGGCGCGGCCGTGAAACGAGCTGACCAGCATGCGCGTCTGGTACGGCGGCTCCGCCTCCATGAACACGAGGCCGCCGGGCGCGTCCATGGTGCCCTGGGAGCAGAAGACGACGCCGTCGAGGTAGTTGACGCCGCCGTTGGCCATGGCCACGGTGGCCGGGTGGATCTCCTCGCACGTCACCTCCGTGCCCCCGCTGTCCGGCAGGCGGACGCGGCAGATCTGGATCTTGCGGCCGCCGCTCTGGTCATTGAACTGGTTGCTCGTGATGAAGAGTGTGTTGTTGCGCTCGATGAAGACGCCGGCCTCGTGCGCGAACGGGTAGTCCTGGTTCTCGTGCAGAACCTCGAGCTTCGGCGCGGGGCCGTACAGCTTCTTCACACGTCCGTCGTACACGACGAAGGCGGGGTTGTCGGTCATGGCGAGCAGCGGGGTCGTAAAAAGAAAAGACAAAAAGCTACGTGCGAGGCCGCGTGACGGGTGAATGAGACGGATAACACCTACAACAGACGTTAGGTCGCGTTCGAATCCAAGAGAAGCTTGTTCTCGAACCCTTGGCGTCGTCGTAGCTGATTCTGATCGCGGTGGCGGCAGCTAGCTAGCTAGGCCAGAGGATGAGATCACGGCGGGTGGACGTTTTGAGTCTTGGGGTTCGCACGGATGCGGGGCACGAAGCACCTGTTCCCTGCCACTCCATAGAGTTCGAGGGGTCTGTGTGGATATCGGCAACTGACTCGGGGGTGTCATGTCATCTTTCACGTGCCAGGTTGCAGATTGATATCGAGATGTACTTGAATGGAGTATGGTAGTATCAGGATCTCAAGGCGGCAAGCGTCCATCTGTGAGGTTATTTCGTGATTTGAGGCTTTGTAAGGCTCGCTGGGTCGGTGGTTGATAATGGAAGCTAACGACGTCGACGTCCTCGTAATCATCATCATCATCATCCTCATTTATTGGCCAGCAGAGTCACATTTCTAACAGCACACAAAGATGGGCAGGTTGAAGGGGGGGGGACGGTGTGGTAGTCTTGTCATGCAGTCTTCCAACTAACTAATTTCAGTCGAGGCCGAGTTTTATGATCTACGCTGAAAAAAACATTCTTGTCATCCAAGGCGCTCGCATCAATCATGCTCTCACAGACCGGCAAGTTGTAATCTAAGCCACCTATTATCTCCTAGCCTCCTCAATGTCCCATACCTCGGCCTTGTCGTCACTCGGGAAGGGATGGTCAAAGACATCTTCCCCCGAGAAGATACGGTCTACATCCTCTAGCTCCAGGCCCTTGGTTTCGGGGAAGAACAGGTAGATGATGGGCACCCAGGTCGCGTTCAGAACCGCAAAGATGATATATGTCTTCCACCCGATGTTCGCGATCGAAATGGGCGTGATTTGCACGATCATCTGCATGAGGTTAGCTGACGAAAGGGCCTTTATGAAAAAACATGCTCTGCTTACATAGTTGAAGAGCCAGTTGGTGGCGCTGGAAATGGACGAGCCCACTTGTCGGATTCGAAGAGGCAGGATTTCAGACCTTTTTTTCGAGGCGTCAGCAACGTGATGTACATGCATACCGAGCGGTCGATCGGAACTTACGGGTAGACCCAGACGGTCGCCTGGAAGCCGATGGTGAAGGCACCTTGGAAAACGAACAGCATCGCCGCAGCGCCGATTCCGGCAGCCTTGGCGATTGCGGTGGCATTCTGAACCTGGTAGATAAGTCCTGCTTGGACTGCCATGACGGCCGCCATAAGACTGATCATAGACAAAAGCTAAAAACAGGGGGCTGTTAGCTTCTTTTGCAGGAAACACGGAGCTGGACGATCCGGATCAGGGTCTGCAACGTACCAGAGGCCTTCGTCCTACACGGTCAATCAGGAACCACGGGATAAAGGAAGCGACAAAGAACCACGTCTGCAAGAAGCCAGACATGAGACTCGACATGTGGTTGTCGAATCCGATGCTCTTTTCGAAAAGCGTGCTGCTGTAGTCTGTTCCTCACAGCGTCAGCGTTGTCCCCATGTACCAACAGGGGGGGGGGGGTTTCCCCAGGGCGCGTTTTGCTTACAGATGATGGCGTTAATTCCACCCAACTGTTGGAAGCCTTGGATGGCGCAGGCGATCAGGAACCGCTTCTGGCTCTTGATCTCGTCCTGGACAAAGATATCCTTCCACGAGCTCGCGCTCACGGCCGATTCGTAGGATACCGTCTGCATGATGTGGCTGTGAAGGACCTGGATGGACTCGTCGTCCTCCTCGTCGCCTTTCAGGCGACGCAGCACGGCAAGACACTCATCCGATCTGTCATGGGCAGCCAGCCATCTGGGGGTCTCCGGGATCATCTGGAGGAGGATGAACATCGGGAGGAGGCAAAAGCACTGGAGTATAACGGGCACTCTCCACGCGTAGCTGTCCAAGTGTGACGAGAAGGCATAGTCGATCCAGTAAACCAAAAAGATGCCAAAGTTCAAAGTGGAAAGCTGCGCGCAGACGTCTAGTGGTGATTGTTAGTCCTGCCCCCGTTCAAAACAACAACCAACGACCGTATGTGACTTGGTGGCATCTGGGGGAACTGCATCGTGGAGTCCGAGGGTTTGGCAACTTACAGATTCCACGGCTGGCTTTGGGGCTAAACTCGGCCTGCAGTACAGGAACGGTCGAGTTGACGATACCCATGCCGACGCCCGAGACGATGCGTGCAACGATCATCTGCGCCCGTCCGAAGGAGGTAGCCTGTAGGATAGTCCCGACCACCATGATGACGCATCCAACCCTGATGGTTCCGCGGCGGCCCAGCCCCTCGCCAAAAACCGCCGTTGCGATGCAACCGAAGAAGCAGCCAACTGTGGTGTTACAAGGTCAGCGTTACGGCGGACTAAGGAGAGGGCCACTTGGATAGGTTTTCTTTGCAAACTCACTTTCGTAAATGGCGACGATAAGTCCCGTCATAGTCGGATCCGGCGAGTCAAACGTTGTGTTGAACGCCGGTGCGTTGACTATGGCGGAAAGTTAGCATCACAGCAGCAAGCTCCGGGCCCGTCGATATCGGCACCACGCACCTAGTCCTCCCATAAGGCCATTGTCGTAACCGATCAGCATGAAACCTAGAGAGGTCAGGACGCTGACGGCTAAGACGAGCCGCTGGCCACGAAGTTCGCCCATGGTGAGTGATGTCTGCTCTCTATCTCAACAGGTTCCGTAGTTGCGAGGCTCGAGCCGCAGAGGAGCACACACGATAAGAGTATACTGGTTCAAAAGATTTTGGTGAAAACACGGCTGTCACCAAGGGCCTTCATGGGAACGCGTAGGCGGGTTGTATATAACGGCTTTGCCGTAGCCGTCCAGTGGTTCGTGATATCCACCAGACACCATGATCGACGTTGAGAGCATCATCTTCCCCAGACATCCCCGCGGGGTAAGGCCACCCCTGCGGGGTTTGAGGGGTTTCGCTGGGAGTTGGGGTGAATTCGAACAGCCCACGCGGCAATTGAAAACTTTCGAATCTTGAAATCTATTGCCGATTCATCGGACGGCGGTGCTGACGCGGGTATTGCATCGTTGACTCGCGGCAATGCTGGATGAATAGCCGACAGCACCCAGAGCCCCTCCCTCCCCTGGCAAGGGCCCCTCCGTGAGCGAAATTGCTGTGCCCGCCAGCTATTGATCTCGTGGACAGACCAAAACTGCGTTGTGTCATGTGCCGCCTGTTGGGCCACATCAAGGAAACGAAGTGCTCGGTTATTGACATTGACTCCTGGCGGGATCAGTAGCCGGCCGTCGATGATAACTGGAATACCTACAAGAGGAGAGCGCATTGCCCTCGGGCGGTTCGAGCCTTGGGAGTGTTGGAAGCGCACCTTCGATCCATCTTCACCGATACCGGCGGCAATTGACCCCTCGGCTATCCAAACTCGGCATTCGACCACGCGCACGTAACTCCAACCCTTCCCGTTTCTGGCCTTCCAATCGATTTATCGAAGCAGATCCATCGAAAAAGGGAAAAGAACAAGAAATAGGAGAAAACCGAGTTTGTGAGGTTGGCCCAGATACCCCAGACCAGAGTCAACTCACTTACTTTAACCGGGAAGGGCGAATAAGTCTTACACGCATAGCTTACAAGATGGTCCAGCACAGCATTAGAAGCACAGACAACAACCCCCAGGGCCGCCTGGCTCTGGTGACGGGCGCAAGGTAAGTGGTGATGTGTATGCCGGAGAGACCCCCCTCCCCCCTTTTTTTTTTTTTTTTTTCTTCCCGCTGACTGAGAGACGCTCTCATCAACCAGTGGTGGCATCGGTTCATCAGTTGCACACGCTCTCGCCGCAGAGGGCTGCGATGTCGCCTTGCACTATTCATCAAGCCAGGTACGACATCCCGCCTGGCCCGCCCACAGCAGGGGGGCGGGGGGGAGGTGACGCTCCGAGTCGCGGAAACTAACGCTGGATGGCCGGTGAACTAGGACAAGGCCGAGGCCCTGGCCGAAAAGCTGCGGTCCAAGTACCCTTCGCAACTTTTCCTCCCCTTCCAGGCCGACCTCACGTCCAGGGAGTCCACCCGCGGCCTGGTGCCCGGCATCTTGGCAAACGGTGAGATCTCGCGGAAGCACAAGGCCATCTCGATCCTCGTGGCCAACGCTGGCCTCGGCCGTCGCATTCGCGACCCGGCGGACATTGGCGAGGATGACTGGGACGAGATGATGGAGGTCAACGCGCGCAGCCAGTTCGTCGTCACCAAGGCCTGCCTCCCCGGCATGCGAGCGCAGGGATGGGGGCGAGTGGTGTTGGTTGGGAGCATCGCCAGCCGTGGCGGCGGCATCAATGGGTGCCACTACGCTGCCACCAAGGGCGCACTCTGGTGAGTTCAAGGCACCCGCGTACCAACTGGCGTTCTCTCTGCTCAAAGTGAGGACGAGACATCCTGGTCTTGAGCTAACGCTAAACGCAGTTCAATGGGTCTCAATCTGGCTACGCTCTTGGCTCCCGAGGGCGTCACCGTCAACATTGTAGGTCTCGAGCCACACACACACAGACATACACCCTGGAAGAAAAGCAACCCGCTGGACTGGGCCGGGCTGACTTGTTGACAACGTTACAGGTTCTGCCTGCCATGATCGGGGCGACCGGTATGATTGCGACCCCCAAATCAACGTAGGTTCCCCCTCTCCCCGGACAGGCCGAGTTCTCTCTCCCCTTTTCTAATTTCCATTGTCCCGAAATGCAGCACGTGGGACAGCAGAGACGACCTCGAGGCCCTCCGGGCCACGGACCCCGGTCTGGCCATCGCTGCGGGCGTCCCGGTCCACCGACTGGGGTCCCCGGAAGAAGTGTCAAACGTTGTAACGATGTGAGTTCCCCCGGGCGCGGCATGCGGACCGTGTGAGAGAGATCGCGATGTATTAACGATGACGGCTCCATCCCAGGTTCGTCAAGACAGGCTACCTCACTGGTCAGGAGCTTGTTCTCGCCGGCGGCTTGAAATGAATTATGTGTCCTTTATTATTTTGAAAATCAACCTTCCATAGTTGCTGCATCTCTGTCCCCTCCCGGGCGACGCTATTAGCATGGCAGCTCCATGATGAAGAATAAAAGACGTTTTCCTTCTGCTCCCGTCAAACAACAACAACAACAACAAGCAGCGTTTTGCTGGTGATTGGCTGACGAGGTTGGCCGCGCAATATCGCAGAGTTTGGAAAGCCTGGGGTTATGCTTTTTTTTCCCCCTCCCCTTTCTCATGTACCTCTAAAACACCGATTAAGGCATGTGTGTGACCCGACTCGTGATCGATCGGTGACTCCTATTTGAGTCTAAAGGATGTCTCTTTGGGGGTCGTGTACAGGGAGTCCTTGAACCTTCACTCCTACCATTGCGTCATGTGCGGATTGATACTGGCCGCAGAACGGGCATGCAGGTTGAGAATTTAATACCCCCAATTATCGCCGAAACGGTCAACATTGCCGGGCATTCTGGGGACTACATGGTGGATTGCCGATGGTGTCTTTACCCTCGTCGTACACAGGGTGTTTTCGGTGTTTTCGCCCTTTCGCGAAGTCCACTGATTCTCCACACAAACAACATCTCGCCAGCGCCACTAATTTAGGTCTCGGTCTCCTCCTCTGCCCGCACACACGGGCAAAGACGACGAAAGTAGGAAACGCTCGGGCCGATCCTTGGGAAGACACAGTCAGTATCCCCCTAGTCGCCGACGTCGACTGAGAATGTCGGTGGATACCGCCGCCCGCCAAGCGTCCTCGACGATGGCCAGCCCCCCGCACCACCGGCTCCCGCACTCGGCGACGGCAACTGGAAAGGAGAGGCGGGTATCGCGGGCTTGCGTCTCCTGCCGGGTCAGGAAGACGAGATGTGACCTGTGAGATTGTTCCACTGTAACCCTTGCTTGATTGAATAACCGCGCCCGGCTGTTGGAGGGTTGATGGCAAGGCAAGGCAAGGCAAGGCAATGCAATGCAATGCAATGCAATGCAATGCAAGAGTGCCAAGCTTGCCTACTGCTGCTGCTCACTCGGAATCATACGACTCAAAGCAAACTACTCTGACTGCGCATACGCTAAGTCTCGGTATTGTTACAGTGACTACGGAGGGAACCCGGGTATACCTCCCTGCCGCCGATGTGTCCGGGAGCAAAAGGAATGCGTCTTGGCCACCTCGAGACGGGGTGGGAGACGGCCCCGCAAGCCCGCCCAGGCGCCCGAGACGGACGGTGACGCATCGCGCGAGCACCGCAACGCCCCCACAGCAGCAGCGCCATATGATCAGAAAGCCGGCCTTGACGGCGCCAGCTGCTTGGCAACCAACCACGGGGGGCAGAAACAACGGTCCGCAAGCCCGGGGTCCCCGCGACGTGATGAGCAGCCGTGGTCGTGCTCGCCGGGCGACGACGGTTCGTCCGGCCGCCCGGCGAGCTGGCCCGGATCCGTCTCTCAGCCCGACAGCCCCGGCGGCCAGTCGACGCATTCCCTCCACAGCTCCGGCGACATCGAGGGCCACATTACCTCCAGCGACCTCCTCAACCCCTCCGATGCCCTCAACCTCCTCGCCCAGGTCGCGGATCTTGACGACGAGGAAGCCCACGAGGGGATCCAGGACCTGCCTAGCATCAAGTCCGGGTGCAGCGACAAGCGCAGCCCCAAAAGAGGGTCACGGAAGCCTTCCACGCCCGCAGTCACCCACTATCCCCCCATCTCGGACGGGATTCTGAGTGCCTCGGTGGCGTCCCGCCTGCTTTCATCGTGAGGCGTCCTCTCGCCTCACCCGTGGCCTTGAACTAACTCCACAACTAGCTACATCCAACACTTCCATCCCTTCTTCCCGGTGGCGGACAAGTGCATCCTGAACCACTCACTCGCCACCATCTCTCACCTAATAGAGTCGGAACCGCACCTCCTCACCGCCATCTTCACCGTGACGTCCAAGGACGACCCTTCCTTGTCCCGCGTTCACGAGGCGTGCTCGCGGTACATGGAGACTCTCATCTCGAAGCTGATCTACAAGGGCTCAACCACCGTCGGCGCCGTCGAGGCCCTGCTGATACTCGCTCAGTGGGCGCCGCAGAGGCTGCAAGAGAAACCGACGGTGGGGAGGGGCGAGGAAGACGAGGGCGCGTGGATGCAGATCGGCGTCGCCATTCGCTTGGGGTACCTGCAGAGCCTGGAACAGACGGGCCTGCTGGCGGACAAGACGAGCCCATCATCCGAGACCTTTAGGAGGAAAAGGATCGTCTGGGCTGGTAAGATGGATATATCTCCCTTGTACTCGCCTCGACCTTTTTTTCTTTTTTTCTTTTTTTTTCTTTTCGTGAAAGAGCTTCCGCTGACAGCCCTCTTTATCCGGATCAGCCTGTTACATGAGCGACCGTGAGGTGTCCATACGCGTGGGCAAGGGCTTCTGGTCCCGCGGCCCAGGACCATCCACCATTCCCCGCTCTGCAGACTTCTCTTCGTTGAGAAGTCAGGAGGCCGGGTCCGACAACCTCGGACAGCTGTTTCAGGCGCAGCTCGAGCTGATCCAGCTCTTCAGCAACGCGCACGACATCCTGTACTCTTCGTCGAGCCATAGGGCTCAGCTCTACCTAGGTGGAGAGTACGTGAGGTACATCGTAAGTCGGATTGCCCCCTTTTGCTGTTTCGACCATGCCGCCGACAAGGAAACAGGACGACTCGTTCGCCGTTCTACGGAAATGGAAAATCGTTTGGGGAAGCCTCAACTGTAAGCCTCCCCAGTCATCCCGTAGGGTAGCCCTCGACGACGACGACGACGACGACGACGACGACTGACCCCTCTCTTTCCTACCAGTCACGCCGCTCATCAAGGCCGGCCTGAACCTCTCATACGAGTTCCTCCGTCTTTACATCAACGCTTTTGCCTTCCAGGCAACTATCAACCGCGCCATCGCCAAGGCACGTCAACAGCAGCAGCAGCAGCAGCAGTATCCGAACGGGAACGAAGCGCCAGGGTCCCAGGCACAAGCGAGGCAGGCCCCGGCCATCAGCAGCCCCCTCTTCGCGGACCTAGCCAGCACGCCCGACGCCCGCTTCATCTACGAGTCCATGGACGCTGCCAACTCCCTGCTGAACATCCTAAACACGTCCGTGGACCCGGCGACCGGGCTGAGGTACATGCCGCTCAAGTATTACCTCTACGTCATTTACGCGGCCGTGTTCCTATTCAAGGTGGGTGAACCAGTCCCGGGTTTTCTAACTCTCTCTCTCTCTCTCTCACTGTGTGTGTGTGTGTGTGTGTGTGTGTGTGTGTGTATGTGTATGTGTGACAAAAAGGTTCAACTGCTAATCGGCGAGCCATAGGCCCGCCTCGCCGGCGCGCTCGGCAACGAGGCGTCCGAAAGCGTGCGCCGCTCCATCAACGTCACCATCGAGTGCCTACAGCAGTCGTCACTAAGTGCTCATAGTCTGGGCCAGCGCTACGCCCGCCTGCTCTCCCTCCTCTGGCGCAGCAAGCCGCAGGAGCTACACCAGCACCAGCAGCACCAGCAGCACCAGCTTCATCAACTACAACAACAACAACAACAACAACATTCTTCTCACCTCGCCTCCGGCGCCGCTACAGGCCCGCACGGTCGCGACGCCGCCGACGGGCCCCACGGGACAGCAGCCGGGCCGGAGTTCGCCCCGTCGTCGTCGTCGTCGTCGGCCAACATGTCCTCCGCCACCGCCCCCGGCCCGGCCGGGCCGAACGCGACGAACCCCTCGGCGGGCTTCGGCGTCGGCGGGCAGCACGCGCAGCAGCAGCACCATCATCATCATCATCAACAGCAGCAGCACGGGTTCGGGGGTGTGGAGTTCGGGCAGGGGTACCCGGGCGCGGCCGGCTTCCCGCCGCAGCCCAATCTGCTCAGCCGGGGCTTCTCATGGCGGGACCTGGACGACCTGGGGCAGTTCATCGGGCCGGAGGACATGGACTTCTCGGATCCGGGAAATCTGGCGGCCATGGGCGGGCTGGCCAATCTGGACGACGGGGCGGCGTACGATGTTCTCTGGCCGGGGAACGATGCAGCATTTTAGCTCGGTCGATGTGGTGGGTATGGAAGGGGGGGAGGTAACTTGGCAGGGGCCGTTCTGATGCGAAGCCTGCCTCCCCATCTGCAGTAAAAGCTATTGAAGATAGGTCTATATCTCCCTAATTACAGCTTTTATCCATGATGCTTTAGTACCTAATAGAACGCCTGGCTGTACTGTCAGTAGCGAATATCCGTTTAGGGATGTAAGTCTTCACACTTTATATTCATATACTCTAAAGAAGTGACTTACCTTTTCATAGAACTGCGCGGACTCGGAGGCTAATTCAGACCCGGACTGTACAGACACAGACGACTCTTATCTTTCAGACTGACTGGGATACGATTGATGGTATTGCTGAAACAGGCGCAGAGAGGATCTACCTCCTTAACAGTAGGTTATCTTGTTGCTCTGAGATGGCATGATGTTATCCTTGCCGTTCTCAGGTGCGGCGGTCATGAAGCCAGGAGTGAGTGGAACAAGAACCCATGTTCCGACAGATGCTCTGGGCAATGGATAGGGAATCAGTCCGCATGAACACCAGAGAGAGATGTCGTAGGGTAGAGCGGCACGTTCCATCATACAGGAAACCCTCCCTAAAGAAAAAGTCTAGAAAGCGTAGCACCACCCAAAAGTGACGTGATTACTTACATCCTGTATCCCGTCGGTGAAGAAATATCCACAACGGTTCCACCTTTTTCCCCGGAACACCCCCGCCCCCGGAACCCGTCCTCCTGTCCCGAACCACATTACCCGGCTTTTCCGCGCCGAACCAAAATAAAACCACCCGTTGGCATCTTTGCCTCTCACCGCCAACACGAAATAAAGCAAAACAAATACAAACGGCCAACCCATCCACCTCCTTGCTCGGCCCGGCTCGGTCCCGCGACTACCGTAGCCACGCCATAGTACAACGGCACCGTCTAGTCGCGTTCTTTCTCCCCCCCCCCCCCCCCCCCCCCCGAGCCCTAAATAAACCCCTCCTCCGTTCCCAATCTCGATGTCCCGACGCCACGCCAGACATCCCCGACCCCCTGATCGCCCCAATCCAACCGCGCCACAGCCCGATTCCGTCCCACACCTAAGCCGCACCTATCCTTATCAATGAAAGAACAAAGGTGAAGGAAGATGGCGGCGGTAAGGGGGGTGGGTGTGGGCGGACCTTCTAGGCAGCCATAAAACCCCCCGTTCGAGTGTAGGTACACCCGTTCGTTCCTCTCCCCTCCGTTGTGACCGTCACTTTATCCTCCCACCCCCACCCCCCACGGCCAGCCATGCCACGAGGGAGTGTCCCTGACCAAAACACTATCCAGTCCCCGGAAACTTCTTGTATCACATCTTGATTGCATCTGGTAAATTCACGTCTTGCAAGGGGGGGGGGGGGGCGATTGCCTTTTCTTTTTATATATTTTCGGCCAAGAAGATGCGGCTAACATGGTCTTATGCTTCACCTTTGGTCCAAAAAGAATGATCGTAGGAGACCAACCGCCATTCACCACCACCTTCTACGAGGTGTCTAGATAACGGTATACTTTAACAACCAAAATAAAAATCGCCACCAGGTGTAGTAAATGTATAAACACCGTCGCTAGCCCTCCCCAAAGCATAATTCTTCCCAACTCTAATAGTAGTTTTCTTTTTCTGGGGTCGTGGCCTCGAATCTAGAAGGGTAGTCGAAGAAGGAAGAAAAAGAGGGGGAAAAAAAAAAGGGGGGGGGGGGAAGCATTGTTGAGCATTCCTCGAGGTAATTGAACCAAAAGCTCCGAACCCTAATCGCGAGCATGAAAACCTCGCTTTGAACGCTGTAAAAAGAAAACAAAGGGGAAAGGGGAAAGGAAAGCAATGCCCATCGACTAAGGAGCCTTGTGTTGTGAATGCCGGCTTGTCGCCGCGTATGCCCGCCTACCACCTTACTCGTACAATCCCATCCCTTGCCGTACCAAAACCGTATCCTATTCCCGCCAATGTCCAGGGGTATCAAGGAGAGAATATCACCAGCGTCATCATACCTCTGCGCCTTCCACCTCTTCGCGGAAACGCAGACCACCTTCGACTCGGATCGCCTCCTTGACCCATTCGTGCTCGGCCACCTTCTCCAGAGTCCATCGACTCCTGGCACGCTGCAGGAGGCCCTCGGTGATCTCCATGGCGCCCAGCAGGCCAAGTTCCTTGAACTTGGCCTCGTTGCCTTCGTGGTCGCCGTCCTCTCCGGCGAATTCGATCCAGCGCCATTCTGCGCGCGCGATACGGTGGCTGGTGCGGCTGCGCATGCGGTGGCCGTCCATCGTGTTGGGGTAAGGGTCGAAAGGAAGACGAGCCTCGAGAAGTGCATAGAGCAAGACGCCTAAGGACCATGCATCAGTCGCACGGCCGTCGTAGGGTAAGCCCATGATGACCTCGGGAGCAGCGTAATCCTCGGAGCCGCATCTGGTCTCGAGCTTTTCGTCGTCCGCAATGCGGCGAGAGAGACCGAGGTCAGTCAACGTGATGACCGAGTGTGGGTACGTCATCCAGTCAGTCGTGGGATCCGCCAGCTCGGGAGCCGTCAAGTTGACAAGCACATCTAAAATCAATCAGTAAAGTCTCCCCTAATTTTTTTAACCCCCGCCTTATCAACCAAGGTTACCCACTCTCGAGTTTGATGTCCCTGTGGACGATCCTGCGTTCATGCAAGTACCTCACGGCGCCCACTAGCTCAGCAAATATTCGTCTGAGCAGGGCGGGTTTGAGCAGTTGCCGATGGCCGGTAGCCACATCGAAAAGGTCGCCACCCGGGCAATGGCTAAGAACAAGGATGGCACGGCTTGGCTCGATGTTCCACGCTTTCAGATGTACCAGCGAGGGGTGGCTGATGCTCTGCATGATTTCGAGTTCACGCTTGAGCGACATTTCGATTCTCTCTTCACTAGCTCCTCCTCGCGGACCATGCTCGCAGACCTTTACCGCAACGAGGGTCTTCCTGAAAGGCTGCGACATTTCCGATATCGGCAGAAGGCCAGCGGGTTGTGCCAAGTCGTTATCGTCGTCGACCTGGCTGGTTGCCAGCATCACACGGCTGAAGGTGCCCTGGCCTAGCGTCTTGACGGCCCTCCATCTTCTCTTCTTCCGGTCGCGGCGGTCGTACGCTTCAAAGTATTCGGGGTCCTCCGTCTTGGTCGGCTTGCTAGCGGCGGTGTCGGTCGAATCTCTAGAGGACTCGCTCGGCGGGGGTGTCGGGGGCTGATCAATCACAGGCATCAATCCTCTGGATTCGGCAAGATTCAGTTCTCGACGCATGTGGGGTTCGTTGCCGGGCTCGGAGCCGTTGGCCGGTTTGGTGTGAGAGCCCGAGACGGTAACGTGCCGCTTGGGAAGATAGTTCGAGTCCGGGGTATATTCGCTGATGCTTCGGTTTCGGGCGTGTTCTGCTTTGCCGGTGACGGGTCCCTTTGCGCCGGCGCCGTCAGCGCCTTCGGCCACCAGACCGGCGTAGACTTTGCGTTTCGAGGCGTTGGCCAGGGCGGCTGCTATTGATTCGCCGGTCGCTGAGACCAGCACGGAATCCGGGGTTGGGTTGGGCATCTGATCTCTGGACGGCGGACGCATGCCCAGACGCTTCCACGGGCCAGGCGAGTCTCCTGACAGCAAGGGCGAAGGCAGCGGGGTGACGTCGCTCATAGCCGACAGGATGGGGCTGGTCATACACGAGCTTGTGGCGGAGGCGGACCCCAGGGTGTTGGCGATGGCGGCCTTGAAACTGGGGGTTCGAGATATGGGCTTCAAGCTCGAGGAGGATGTCTGGTGCTGGAGGGCGTTACTGGGGCGGCGTGGGGTAGAGAAGGCGGCGGCGTTGGGGTGGTTGTCGGGCCGTGTGGGCAGGTTGGGGTGGAAGTCTGTGGTCTGAATTCTCAGAGAGCTGGTGGGAACAAACGGAGTCGAGGCAGGACTCTGAGCCGAGGGATGAGGAGGATGGAGCTGTTGAAAGGAGGATTCGGACAATGGCGGCGAGGGCGCTATCGTGTGTGCTTGGAACTGAATCTGGGGGTTTGAAACGTATGGGAAGGAGATGTCATTGAAGGACGCTGCGTCATTGTGGACGTTTGTGTCTGAGGCGACAGAGTCGGAGATGCCATCAACCTTGTTCTGGGGTTGAGTGCTTAAAGAAGGCATGGACTGGGGTGGAGCGTTGGACATGATTATAGCTATGCAACGTGTGGACGAGGTGGGTACGGACGGACGGTCGTGGTGCGTGTCGTAGAAAGCGTCGCGGGAGACGGATGCAGCGCGAGGTTATCAATGGGGGAAGGGAGGGTGGCGGCCGTCTGCGATTCGTAGGCGCAGGCAGGATTGGGGGATGGAGAAGACGACTATGACTAGGTACAGAGCCGGGCCGACGTCAGTCCAACGTGCTTTCTTCCCCCCCCCCCCCCCCCTTCTGTGTGTATCTCTTTTTTTTTTTTCTATGTATCCTTCTGCGCCCTTGCAGGAAGAGGTTGAGAGATACGGGCGCGTATATGTGCAGAGAGGTACGAATACGGCGCCGTTGG